>WHPX01001466.1:0-88268 GCA_011057435.1 Actinia equina
TCTATGTCATTGGCGGCATCGGTACAGGTTAACTTTCCTCTGGACTTATACGTGACGTTGCCTTTGATTTGAGTGTTTTCTATGCGTGGGATCGGAGTAAGTCTATTTACTTCACAATTTAGTTGGGCGAACAGTCCTGCATTTCCAGTTCGGCAGGGGTGCGTCACCTAGGAAAAAGGAAAGGAAACACACATAATTAACAACAACTACAATAATAACTATGCAAAGCAAACTTTGTTTATAGAAACGACACAGTAAGCAACCCGAAAAGACTCGGGGTCCCCCTCTTGTAAACAGGGCTCGTGGGGAGACCGGACCAAGCCACGTGACCGGGTCATCCGGCCACGTGAAGGTCTGACTAAATGGCAAAGGCAGCACGCTACTCGCGTTCTTTTGATCGCTTTCCGGGAGACGAAAGTATAAGGATAAAAATATAGTAAAGAGAGCTGGCCTTAGGCGTGAACCATTTCTTGATCTTTACATCGTTGTCAAGCTTACTTTGCGTGCAAGCTCGCTGAAGTCCTCCAAGGTGCAAAGCGCCATTGCAATCTATGCTAATATCATTAGAAAAGGGAGGAAGCCGCTGAATGGTCATCATTATCAGCAGCATCATCATCAGCATCGGCACTATAATCTTATCTTCTATAAACGGCTCAAGGAACGAAATAATAACTCGAAACGAGACGTTTTTCCGTGTGCTGTTGTTCATGAGGGTGGCTCTCTTCGCTCTCTCTTCACGCTTACGCGATCATTAGACAGATTTGAGGAAGATAGATTAGACTAAACTAGATATGCCCGGGTGCGACACTATATTAGTGCAGTTGGTAATAACATTACAAAATTCGATGGTCTCGCAGCTTCCTCATGGAGTGCTTTGGGGGTCATTAAGTATTACTGTTCTCGTCTCGTGGCGGCCTTTAGAATTAAACTCTGTCTTTTGCGGAGGCTAGTTGTAAATCTTTTCTAGTTAGGCAGAGATTAACCCTTTTGCGATGTTGTTGTACTGGACTGCTGAGCTATATTGACCAGCTTGATCTTGTAAGTTTGTCTTGTCGTCTTTTTAGTTTCCAGATGTATTTTGAAATGTTCGTGCTGTTGCGTAATTTTTTTGGTTCCTAAATGATAGTTGGTGTTTGCGTGTCTCGGTTGAATGTACCTTCTGTCAAATGGAAATGGATCAAGTTGATATCTTACAATATATATAGATACAAATAAGTTTCAAAGCCGTATACAGATGCTTCGCCTAACTGATTATTGTTGATTCATTCATGTCGGAAATAAATGCGCTTCGTAACCCGGCTCTGAGCAGATGGGAAAGTGCTTAACGGTCTCAATCAGGCATGTTCTTTTTCCTATCCGCACGGCTTTGCGTCAAAGAATTGAAATGATAAAATAAATAAATAAATCTATAGATAGTTATTTAACCGCTAGTTTCTCGCGACCCTAATTATTGTTCAATTGTGTAGCAGTCGGTAAAACCCAGTTTTTGAACCAATTGACAAATAGGATTCTTCCCCGTCTCCTGGGAAACACTGGAGTCACGTAGTCGTCACACCCACCCGCATCTTAATTCGCCAATGCCACGATCTACAGTATATTTCAAACTGCTGCAATAGGAGAACTACATGCTATCCTAAGAAAGGAATCAAGGAAGCTTTTAGCATGTTGTCTTTGCGCACTGCTTATGGGAAAAACAAATGGGTCAAGGTCGTTACTGTAGGTGTTCGGTGTAGGTTGAAATCGCAGACTTTTTTCTCAGAATGATTCTAAGACATTACAAGCTTTACTTATCTGTTCCTGTTGGTCTTAAGCATATTGTGTACTGTCTTTACGCCTATTCTATAGTGAAATTTCGATTCTGACCTGTACGTACCGGATATTCATGACAAACATCGACAGACTTTGGTCCAGCGCAGGTACCGGCTGTTCCCGAACAGTTACGAAAGATTGTTACCGATGTACTTTTTGCGCACATCAGGGCACTTTCCCCCCCCTTATTCACAGAAGCATTCCGTCCGTTCCCCGCCTTTACCATGATGCACAGTTGTTTGGCCCCCCGACTCACTAAACACAGCATTCATATAACACATTATGAGTAGTTGGGATCTTCTTTCGGAATTCACCCCCAATACTCATAATTTTCGAATCTGTCAGGGGAAAAGAGCCCTACATCCCCTAAACTTTATCACTACTATAAGATTAAAAACAGAGAGATATGAGATTGTGCAAACGAAGTGTACATCATCCCGGAGTTTTGGAGCATGCCAGATGTTTGTAGACTTTCACATGGCTGTAATAGTTATTCTCTGCTCATGACACGGATATCCTGCATCTGTATAGATCAATGATATAAAGACTCCTTTCAGTCTGTTATTTTATAGATCGACCATTTCTTTCTTTTTTGCAAACGGACAGTGGTCGTCCTCTAATTTGCACAAAAATTCAAATTCTTGTAGTTTTGACCTCAGGAACAAAAGTTGCTTTTTGCAAAGGGGTTATCAGTCGTTCCTAGGTTGAGAAAAAAAACTGGGTCGAGTTAGCATTGCAGTGCATTGCGGGACCGTTTAACGGGGCATATTTCCAAGATGGCGGCTATTGTCGTCCCCTAAGACAGTCCCACAATGCACTGCAATGTCAATTCAACCAATTTTCTTCCTCGACCTTGGAACGGACGGCCAATATCCTCTTTTGTGATTCGCAAACATTAGCGTTAACTGAGAAAATACGTTATTTAAAAAAAAATTTATCAGCATGTTCAGAGTATCATATAAGTAAACATCCCCAAGTTATGGTACATGAAAATCATATATAGTAAGTTATCAAATAATATTGTAATTACCTTATTATTATTGGTCATCCACACTCTCATTCTAATTCCACTGTTGGATTTGTTTGTCACTATGGAAAGTAGTCTTTATGAACTCATATCCAGCTCCTGGCTAGAACTAAGTAAATGGCTCCCATACATCTTTTGAGAAATAACCTCAAATTAACGAATTACCAAAAAACGAAATGAAACGGTGGTGGTGGTGGTGATGATGATGATGATGATGATGATTAAATTCCTTATTATTCAACCAACCTACCAGACAGTATTCCTCAGCTTTATGGAAAGATAAGGGCCCTCCATGGTACAAAAACAAGATTCTTCATATAACTCCATCCATAGGGGCAAGACACTTTAAGAGAAAATAAAGCATGTATAAGAAAAAACAAAAGTTGAATATATTATGAGACGGAACAATATTACTGAAAAAAATTGATAGTAATTTATATACCAACGGGTAAAACTATCTTACATGGGTAACAGCAGCTGGCGGCCTGAGTCGTATATAGGGATGGTAGTTTACTTTAGAAGATTTGCATCGTCAAACAGATCAGAATACGCTTCCCAACAATCTTTGGTACCTCCAAATCCCCACCAATTATCAGTGCATTTATCGATCGAAAATGAACTTGCTCGGTCGGTGACAAGTTCATAAAGATTGGACGGATTCTTGATGACATTCTTGTAGATCTCCACAGGACCATTACAATACATTGTAGAACCCATAGTCTTTTATCAGCCCATGATTGTGATAAAAGGTGTTGTTTCGAACTTTTATCAATCTATTCACTATGGTTCTCTTGTTCAGCATGATCTCTAAGTTGTACCTGCCATAATTATCGTAAACGAAGTTTTCTTCCAGAGTACAAACCACCTGAGATAACTTAATGTTGCTGTGTATGGCTTGGCCAGTGCCTTTACCGTTGTTACCATTTATATTGTACCAAATATATCGATGTTAAAGGCCTTTCCGCCGTATCCAGCATCTATGTATATTGTTTCCTTTTTGTTGCCTTCGAAATAATTTCTTTCAATCATGCTTTTTATGACCAAATTGCCATGGCTGTTTCCAACAGTTGCATAAACGCCTCCATTGTTGTTATTTGATATAAAGTTATTTAATATATAAAATGGATTGTTATATGTGTTAATTCTGATGGTACCGGTGCTGGCGTCATCTACGGCATCAGTAAATTTGTTTCTGTGTATCTTTATGTTGAAATGCTGAATCGGGACGTTACTTTGCAGCAAAATACTATGTTTTCGGTTCTTCGTAAAGGAATTCCCATTGACATCGATATTTTCTGAAACTCATTCAAAAGTATTAAGTTACAAAATGATTTTGTGACCATGATATATGATCAGTTAAAAAAATTGAAATTGTGTGCATGGAAGACGCTGTAAAGCGGAGACAAGGCACCGTGTAGCTAACAGGCTGTAAGGTAAACTAAAACCATAAACTCTTATGTATGTAAAGCTTCTATTTTAACATTACTGACGTAATCGGGCTTCCCCTTCCTCAGTATAAAAAACCGTTATATTCTTTGTAATGATACGCGTAAACATATAAGGCAGTTAGTTTTGCTTACTTTTACTTACATATATACAATGCCATACAAGGACTAGTTAACTTACCAGCGGAGCAGTTTTCAAACTTCAAATTCTTGAAATAAATATAACGACTCCATGCACGACTTTGATGTGCGCGAACAGCACAAGTCTGAAAGGCTTGTTTCTTAAGGGAATTTTAATTGAAGTATTCATCCATAATCTCTCCTGAGTTTCTTCTTCATCAGATGACCATAATTTAGAATGAATTTGTGTTCCGTTCTCGTATTCCTCTAGTATCACTGCCAGCCATAAATAATTCTGCTTAATACTGAAGCTGTACTCGAAATTCAGCTGACATGCTGTGGCATTTGGGGTGATTAATGGGCTTACAAGATTAGCATAAAATTCGTGCCACCAATATAAATATGAAGGTAGACCAATCGTATGCCCTGTCGAAGAAAAAATAATAAAACAGTTAAGAATGGTTTGTGTAGCTAAATGAGAGAAAAATATATAAAATGTTGTCTAGTTTGTTATAATATACGCACCACTTCCAGCATCATAATAAATTTGAAGAGCAAGATTAGTCGTTTTTCCCAAAACCTTTTTATTCAAGACACTTTGCCAGCCGCACATATGATTACGTCGAATAAAAGTACATGGCATATCTGAAGAAGATAAAAATAGTTATATCAAGGGTACCCACTCTCTGAAAAATGTCCAATCTTGAAAAGAACCGCCATGCACGATTTCAATATACTTTTTAACTTAATAACCCTTCATAAACGACCGTGGGATTTTCTAAACCTCATTAAGCAGAAAAAGGGGTGGGGTGGGAGGGCAATTCAATAAAATTCAGTGAATGAAATTCAATTTCCTGGCACAATCCAGTGGTGTCAAAGTGATTATAGGAATAGAAGGCGCTTTGCACTTTCGCTCATCTACAAACTTCAGCACTATGGTATTTGGTTACAACTTCTTAAGTAGTAAACTTTTTGACCTTTGCCAACCTTGTTTGAAATAGCTGTCAGTATACGTACCTTTCAGTTCTATTGCAGTAGCGAGAAGCACAACTTGCGAGGAAAATGTTCCTTTCCAGCTTAATTGTATCTCCTCAAAATCGACGTATAAATAGTCACCCTTCCAACGATAAGTTTCAGTGTTTATTATGTCAGTTTGACCAACATGAACACGTAGGGTTTGTGTCCCCTTGACGCTCAAAACTTTAATAATTATTCCCATGCCTTTTTCAGTTCGAAGTGTTTTTTGACATTCGACTGTGGGATAATCATTAGTATAACCTTTAGCTGGTGTCGTTTCAAAATAAAGGAATTCGCTTTCTTTTACATCTATCGTTTTCATTTTATTATCACACAAAAACACTCCATCTTGTCCGACGAACGAGCTGATTAATTGATCATCCCAACGAATAAAAAGGAGACCATTATTGTTTTCAGATATGTGAGAATCTTGAATGACAATAGATTTCGTGTTTTCCATAACTGTTACTCCTGTTCCTCCAGTATTTATGAACTGACTCTTCTCAATTTTGTGGTTTTTATCTGGTAACACGATGGTGATGCCCCCAGAAGAACAGTTAACACGTTGATATGTCTTATTATTGGAACTCTTCGAATCATTTCAATAGCCGAGGTATTTGAGCTTTTCCTTTTCCCAGCGTACATAATGTCAACGTATTCAAGAAACTG
This sequence comes from Actinia equina, assembly GCA_011057435.1. NCBI lineage: Eukaryota > Metazoa > Cnidaria > Anthozoa > Actiniaria > Actiniidae > Actinia > Actinia equina. Next base: position 6,088 of record WHPX01001466.1, read on the forward strand.
ATGTACTGTTACTTGCATTGATTTTTTCAATCGGAGGGGCGTGAAAAACGAATAGATCCCCATTCTTTTCCATGGCACCTTAATCCAACGACACTTTGACAGCGATGGATGTCTTGACCTGTTGAATTTTTTGCGCATTTTGTAATAGATGATTCATTTCCCAAACAACGTAACTCAAGAGGATACGTTAGATTGTTTTCTGTATTACCGAATCTAATTGGGCTCATGTCCAAATTTGGACCATCATAATCAAGCTGACGACAGGCAACAATTACGTTTTGTCTTATCCACTTCTCTGTACATAACGGTTTCCAACTTGTATTGTGATAAACTTCCAATCGACCATGCCAAGGAAAATCCCCATCCATTAACCGAATATCAAATGGAAGTGCTTCACTATTCTTGGATTTTTCAATGTGCTTGAAGGTGATGTGGTGTTCTTTATCACCTCTTGCAATGAGTGTTCCAAGCACTAATATACTCGCGTATGGTGCTAACTGAACAGTTACTCCAGGTTCTATTGTAAGCACGGTGTTGGGTAGCACTGTAATATCTCCAAGAACCTTGAAAGGGCTGTTTTGGCGTCGGAGGGTTATAGATTTATGTATCCTTCCCCTGAGTATTGACTTTCCAAACAACTCATCGAATGCAGAGTCAGCGTCATACACTTTTGTTTTCAATACCTTATTTTCTAAGGCAAGAAAGTGTCCATAGTTGACGATGCCGTATTCATAGTTAATATCAAAACTGAGAACTCTTCTTGAGATGTCTTCGTTCGTTCCCCACCATGTTTCACTGGCGTTAAATAGAGGCAGTTGAGAAAGGCCAAGGGTATGGAGACACAACTCAAAATCAAATTGTGTGTTGCTCATTTTGTTATTTTTTCCATTTGACGTCTTTAAAGACTAAGATACCGCTAACTTCAATAACACAGCTTTTAACGTTTGAAGACACTGAGGAACTTGCGTAGCTTTCTTTGATAGCGTTCCCAGTCAAAGACAGATTTTGTACGATTGTATTGGCAGCAATCTCATAAACCGCTTGAAGAAAAATCATGACCTGGCCAGTATTGTTAGTGAAGGTATTGTTCTCCAGGATAAAGTCCTTTTCAGTGCGAAGAAACTTCAGAATTGGACAGCCATGACAAAGATTGTTTATGAACGTATTTTCACTCATTCGTAGAGGTAGTGATGCAACGGCTGTTTTCAAAATAACTGCAGGTCCGAAGTTTCCTAAAAACGTGTTCTTATCAATGGCCACAAATCGAGCGCTATAACACAGATCTATGACAGCGTCTTTATTACAACGATTTGAAATAAAACTGTTATTTTTGATTGTATACGTTGCATGAGGAAAATCTACTCCAATTGAAATTACTGACGAATCAGAGTTGTTGAAAAAGATGTTTCCTTCGATGAGCCATTTTGCCAGGGACGTAGCTCGTTGAATATTGACGACACGCCCAGCATTATTGGAAAAGTTGCTGTTTGTCACATGAAATTCAATTGCAGAGCCCATATCGTTTTTGCTGTACGCATAAACACAATTTGGTTTATTCTCATGAAATCTGCATTTTTTGACGTAAAGAGAAGTTTGGGAATGTCTTCCATATAAATTAACCGCATTTCCAGTGATCTGTGACATTAAAGAGTGTTCTATAGTTATAGTTTTACTTCCAGAAGCCCATGCATAAAGTCCATTGTTGCTACACTTCGAAATGAAGCTTTTTGAGATTAGGATTTTACCGGCAATCCCTTCATTGTAATTGTCGTTTAGGGAATATAAGAAGACGCCCGTAAGATGACGTGCAATGGTTGATGAATGGACAAAGAGACTTGTGATTGATGAACTAATTTCGATGCCATTCTTAAGACTGCTTTGAATGGTGGAGTTTTGTATAACAATCGATTCCGTACGAGGACCATGAATATAAATTCCACTTCCTGAAGTATTTTTGATAACACAGTTTTTGATCGAAATCTTCTTATATTGCTTCATATGTCCATTTGTATCTGCAGGTAAAAGAGACAACAGAACAGTGAAAAGACTTCTGAAGTTTTTGTTACAATTACGAAAAAACACAGTAAGAAATATTTGTCAGCATATTAAGAGAATAGCATGTTAAGGTATGAGTAAACCGTAAATAAATGAATACTTCTTTAAATTTACTTAATAGGATATAATATGCTGGCAAGCTAAAAGGTAATGTGACGTATCGTATATTATACTCACCATTAAGAGAGAAAACCAATAGGTGTACGAGCATTGGGCTGTAAGCATAGTACTTCATAAAACGGAGATGCATGCTTGAAGTATTGGCATATAAAACAGGTCTGTCCTCCCATGAAAGATCTTCCAACTTCCATTGTTTTCCACCACTATTTACATTTACACTGTCATAGTGATAGGAATTATATCTTATGTTTTTGTAGATTATTTGCAGAGCAATGTTTGATCTGTTCGTCGTATATACTTCTTGATCGCATATACTTCTTGATGGTGCCGTTTCTCCAAATGGAGAAAAGATCAAATACCTTGAATCACCCTCTTGGATGAATATTGACTTTTCTTTACAATCAGAGACGTGGTGAATAAATGCAGGGTCTGACATTCTTCGTGCGTCTAAATCAAGATCGTTCCACAAGCTTTTTGAATAAAGACCGTTGCCTTTAGCATCTATGATGTTAACACGATCTAGAGGTGCATGGGAAAAACTGATCTGCATACCGTTGGATTCAGTACCCTCTACCAAGGAACTAGATAAAGTAGGCACTCTTTTGAAGGGATTTGAATACAAAACCTGTACACCAACAGATGCTGAGTTCTTCACCATTATATTTCTCAGGACGTGGTCATCAAAATCCACTCTTAAAGCTGCTGAGGTTATTTTGAGGTCTGTTCTGTAATTATGACCCCCCTCGTGGATCTCAAGGTGCATAAGACTATTTTGGCTTTAGTCATGGCAAGGTGAACACCAGACCAGTAGGGTCTCTTACATCGAAGGTACAAGACATAATCGCCACAACGTGGAGTATATCTAAGGTTTTCATAGTTGCATGGACTCATGTCCAGGGCTATGTTGTGGTCACAATCTAAGTCGTTGATAAAGCCATGTTCTTTTCCACTTGGATAATACCGGTTATAACTTTCATACTCCAGATTGAAATGGTTGCAGACCATTTCTGGTTGAAAATTAAAGTTTCTCTTGACACATAGAGTCATCCATGTACTGTTGATTTTAATCTCAAGATTGCCGTACCAACCATTCTTCAGTCGTATTCTTGAGTCAACAACCTTGTCTAGAGTGAACTTCACAGTTGCGCTTTCTTCGCCATAAATGTTCAAGCTTCCTTGAACAACGAACGCAGATCTTGGAGGAAATATCAGAGTTACGTTAGATTCTATGACGAGAGATCCCTTCGGAAGAATGACTAAATCATTCACCACCTTATATGGGACTGATTTGTTGGATAATATTAAGTGCCTGTTTAGTGTACCGCCCAAATGCGAGTCTTTGAGAAAGCACAAAGGCCTGGTGGTATTTGATGAAATAATATCTGAGCTATGGTTGCTCAGCAAATAGGGAAAATAATCAGCTTTGACAAGATCAAGTCTATCTTCCTTATCAAATATCAAGTCCTTTATCCTACATTCGTCTTTTGTCCCCCACCAATTGTGGCTTGCATTTATGACTCTTCCATGAGCAACAAGAGCGGCTGCGACTTGATAGTTAAAGTTGGGATTTTCAAAGGAATTTTGCTGTATATGAAATGTTCCTTCTTTCAAGACAATTACAGCGTCTTTAGTCATTCTGCTATAGAATCTCGAGGGCAGTTTGGTCTGTTTGTTCATCACAAAGGAGTTGTGTCGCAAGACAGCGGAGCGAATGGTATACCAAGGCTGCAAATCAATGTTGACCATGTACTGGCCCGTGTTATTTTCAAACCTGTTTGAGGAAATCTGTACTCTTATTGGATATTTATGACGATCGCCACAGTTGGTTCCTTCCCTTACAGTTACAACCTTGCCCAAATTGTCAAGAAACGCATTTGAGGCTAATGTTCCTTGTAGAGCAAACATACCAGGACAATCAATGTGGATAACACTCTTCTTATTGAGGATGAAAGTGTTGTTTACTGCATCGATAAAAACTTGTCTAGGCGTTGTTGAGTAATAGCAAGTATGTTCTTTATAGAAACCAAATGTTTCTAGTGTGTTGTTGGCAAACGTATTACTTTCTAGCCGGATGCTGACGTTTCTTACGTTAAGAAACTTATAGGCGCAAGAAATAATTAACTTCAAACCAACTTTGCTTCCAGAAATATAGCACCCATAAACTGAAAACAATGTTATGCGGTTTCCTTGTGAATTCTCATACACATTTATTGCTCTTTCTTTGTTGTCGTTGAGGCTTACGTTGACCAATAAAATCTCTCCGCCGTGATTGTTCAAGTAAAACCCATGCTTGTTATTTTTTTTAGGATACCATGATCAATAAACAAGCGAGATATGCCATCATCAACACGAAGTCCGCTTTCCTGGTTTCGAGATGCAGTGAACTCCGAAATCTTAACAGAGCCACCTTGCCTTTGAAAATAGAATCCATGGCCACCATTCTCATTTGCGGAGCTTCTTTCAATGGCCACCGGAGATGAACATTGTGTAAAATACGCACCATACTTGGAATTTAAAGTTGTTGTTACGTCTGTTAGCATTATTAAACCATTTGATGTCTTCTCCAAAGTTAGGCCTGTTTCCTTGTTCATAGAAATTTTCAAGCTTGTCAAATTCAACTGAACTTCTCTTAGAGATCCGATATAAATACCTCGAGCATTATTTTCTTTAATCGCTCCTTTTTTCATCATCAGGAATCCTGTTCCTTGGTAGACCTTAACTCCATCCTGCTTATTGTGACTTATGTTAAAGCTCTCTAAAACAATTTTACCGGAGACTTTTTCCAGTACCAGACCAAGTTGACTATTATTTACAACATCAAGATCAATTAGCTCTAGTTTTCCAACCAATCCTTTGATATTAACACCGTCAAGGGCATTTTGGTTCATTTTGCTGTTGGTCATTTGAAGATGACCTGCAAAATTCTGTATGTTTACCCCACGCTTGCCATTATGGAGAAACGTACAGTTTGACAGCAACACAGATCTTGTAGCTGTAATCAATAGTAAAAAGCCCCAAACAGGATTGATTAAACGAGAAAATGTACAAGAAAAAATAATGCTTGTTGGTTAAGGAAAGCAAGAACTGTTCGATATTACTATTTTTATTACATCCATTTTGAAATCACTACCAAATCCTGCAATCTGATTGGTTCCCTGCAGCAGTAATTTCAACCTAAATCGCACGATTTTGAGCTCTAAATTGCACGATTTTGCACATCATCTGATATGAACCAATCACAAGAGAGACATGTCATTTTCTAGCCAATTATATTAAGGAATCCATTTGAGTGTTGAGCTCGCCGCCTCTTGCGAAAAAAAAAACAGCCACGGCTCAAAAACAATTTTCCGAAGAACGATTTTACCGTAAAAAGTCGTTAACAAAACTTAAGAAGCCGTAAAAAGGACTTAAAAAGACCAACCGAGTACTTAAAATTGTCAAAAGCATCTTTGCATCTTTCTTACTTAAAAGTAAGGTGAAGATATTACAGCGAAAAGCATGTGGGAAAAATACAATCGGCATCTTTTGAATGTGACTTCTTGGCCATTGATCGTGGAAAGTGGTTTCCTTTTCAATCTTTAAAGCATAAAACACATCGAAAATACAGTCATTAAAAGAAGTATTTCTAAAGAAGAAGATTTTTGCCGAGCTACGTGAACTCTTAAGGACAACCGAAGGACTAGACAACCTTTGATTTTTGTTGTTTTCTCGGCACAAGTGTGATCATAACATGTTGAACAGAAATCGTAAAATACAAGCAGTGAGCTTTTGGACAGGATTGTCTTGCTATTTAATGTAAGTTAATGATTCTTAATAGATGCATGTAATGCCTTTTGGTCCTACATAAATACATTTTAGTTTTGGATTGAAAGTGTTGGTTTTCAAAATGAGTATCGTTGCTCGTGTGCTCGATCAGTATGATGAACAAGTTCACTTGACAGCATGTTTGAATCGACTGCTCGTAGATTGTAAGTCATATCGGTTTAACTAAAAAAAACGTCCTTTTCAAAAAAGATTTCAAAATGGATGTAATAAAGTGGCAATTGAACTTCGTGTCGTGCAATTTTGTTCTGAAATCAAACTTGCAATTACAAATCGCACGATTTTGTAATCGCGCGTTTGATTTCAGACCAAATTGCACTCCACTCAGTTCAATTACCATTATGAATCACCCGGTTCTTCAAGCTATGATTTAGTTTTTGTTTATTAACATTAAATAAATGGAAATGGCCGTATCCTTTCATTTGAGAGACACGCTGTGTCGTTTCTGTGGGGTAAATAAAGAGGAAGGGAAAGAAATAGGAATATTTGACCGCTAGCTCTCGAACAATATGTATGTCATTAAATGTTTTAGTAAACTCAATAAATCGTGGCATGGGTTGTCTGTGTTCGAACACAACATTTTTTTGCAAATCATAATTTACATTTTTACAACAAAGTTATGGGCAAGCATTTGTGGGGAGCAAAGAGTAAGCTGCATATTTTCTGCTTACAACTACTTTCGGTAATTCCTCCATAATAACCTTCTGTGAAATATACAAGGAATGAAATCAAATCAAATCAAAGAACTTGTAATTCCATTTTCCATTATGACTTCAAGAAACTTGTTAAAGTGCCTATCACCCTTTTATGGGGTGAGATGTTGAATAACCCTGGGGGGGGGGGGGGGGGAGTTTGAGTGCGCCTTCTTGAAGTCGTAAAGGTTTTTCCATGTCGTATGCTAATGCCTGGCACTTTAACGGTACGCGTTCATCACAATCGTATGGTTTTAACTTCTCAGTCGGTTTTATAAATATAAAATGCTTTAATGCAATAGAATGCAATTCAAAATTGGTGCGAAATATGAACATTCAGATTTCCTCCCGAATACTTGAACAGTTACCTTTCTCGTCAATGATGACAAATTCAACCTTGCTGGTTCCTTGTTTGCTTCTAAACTCTATCTTCAACGCATTGCCATGGGTTGTCGTTGAGGGACTGTGGAGTTTTCCATTGTCGTTTTCGTTTGCTGTTGATATTAGTGTCCAGTTCCCCTGAGCATCTTTTTCAGAAACTTGAAATGTAAATGATGTGCCCTTTATGCTACGGTAGTGTATGGAGAGATTGGAACTGTCGTTTAGATAGATCTCCTGTTTTTAAAAACAAATCAATGTTACTACATACAATGCGTTAGTTCTCAATGCCATGAATCGTAATGCTTGGGGACCTTTAGAGAAACAAGACTGATGTCAGGTAGGGTATTTCAGTGTATTTGTTGTAACTAGTAATACTAAATGCTACCATTACCAGAAAATAACTTTCATATAAACCATGAGTAAAATAATGACTTTTTAAAAATACTTTTTGTGTGAACCAGTTCAATTTTGTATATTTAATGAAGTCTTAATAGCTGTCACAACTTATTGGAAGTATTAATCTTTTATTACTTAAAAACGCATAACTCAAATCAAGAAATATTTTAACATTCAACTATTTACTTCATGTAGAACCAGTACTAAAAGTATTGCGGAAGGGTTCGTGTGCGTTGTAAACAGCATCTATAGTATGCAAAAAACTTCTGCTAAACTTTGGAGGATTGAAATATTTTTGGACGTTAATTTTGGTTGTTTTGACTCTCCGGGTAGGGATTTGGAGCAAGTGGCCTACTAAACTTGGAATCAACCTACACTTTGCATGTGAAAGAAAACTAGGCCTACTGTGGGTTCTTATCTCGCATTAGATCACCTAACATCGCCTAAGTTCCACTTTCTCTGCCTTAGTATAGACCATTCTTTTACTACTTAGATCGCCTTAGATCGCCTTATGTCGCCCTGTGCCATCTAAGTTTATGCCCCCCCTCTTTTTTTGGAAAATGCCTTGGAAATTGCCTTTTATTGCCATCCCCCGCGGCGGGGTAAGGACCCAGAGGAGGCAGAAAAAAACTATACGATTCTAGACTAATTATAGATTCTATTCTATTCTTCGATTCTAAAATTTCCGGGACCACAAGTCAGAACAATATTGATTAAAAAAGAAAATTCTGGAAGATTATCTATGAACCGACTGACTTAGATGGTTATTGGTTCTTAAAGATTATATAAAAAATCAGAAATGTCAAATAATATTTTAGAACAAACCTTAGAGCAATAGCCATCGTTGCCATCAGACGACGCACTAAACACTAAGGGGTACACCAGTGTCGAGTTTTGGACCCAAGTACAGAAATCAATAGGCACTGTCTCATCTTCAAAGGAAAACCCATCTCCAAAAGATGTCGTCGTGAAGGACGAATTACGAATTCTGACTTCTGACTTTAAGCTCATAATCTTCATGCCAGTAAGGTAATTATCATGAACCAAAATGTCAGTGAGTTCAATGTTGCTTTGCTCGATCAAGTGGCTTACTTGGATACCGTGGAAGGAGTTCGTGATAGTGACGCTGCTTATTTCCGGGGCTTGGTGTGTGACATTCAAAGCAAAAACTGCGTCTTCAATGGTAACTTGCTTCAGTATTGATAGTACTCCGTGACTCTGCATCATGAAGGTCATCCCCCGCCATTTTACTTTTTCCTTGAGAAAGCTTTGCAAGCCCACGCATTCAATACCAATGGGATATTGGGCTGAACAAAAAGTTAAAAAGGTACAAAATAGAGTTAGTCAAGCAGCCAGACTTTTCTGAAAAATCTACATGCGTTAATCTACTTGAGCTGTTTACAGCATGACACCTTCTGTTTTAGTTTCTCTCCAGATTGGAATTTCTCGCTCTTTTGTGATGATAAATAAAGACTATCGCGATTCATTAAATAGTACCTTATGTTTTTGAGACTAAAATATTTTGTGGTGTTGTCGTTTAAAATTTAAGCTTTCTGATTGGATAACGCGCGACGAAAATTTTTACGCTGGTTGCTTGCCATAGGGCGCGCTAATAAAGAGAATTTCGCTTTTAATCAAAAAAAATCGGTCAGTTTTTTTTTCATTTTTTGTTTTAAAAGTCCTTTAGAATCGCGATACAAAACTAATTACGATTTTAAAACGATAATCCCACGAAATATTGACGGCGTTGGAGTATATTCGGCGGAGTCGCGAAGCGGCGGAGCCCAATACCAAATATATTTTTTATAATATTCAAAAGCCGGCCAAAAATATTACGTATAATATTAGCTTGGCCTATAAACAAAGTAAACAAGGATAAAAAATATGTCTACACTGCGCACGTGAAAGCTTCAACTATTAAAACAATGAATGTTAGAAACACTTACGGCAGTTTACCCATTTACTTCTGTAGTTGCAGTTCCATAGGTTGTTTTCATCACCTTTGCATCCGAAATAATCAATGAGATAGAGCTTTGTTCGATCAAAAGGACGTTCGAAATGTCTCTTCCCTCCTAAGAAGCCCAAATGTCTGCATGCAACATCAGTATTCTTTTCAGTCCAGTGATCTGCACAGATAACCCCCCATCTATTGTTCATCAATATTTCCAGCCGTCCTTCAGTGTAATTATTTCCATCAACAAGGCGTATTCCATTGCCATAGTAGTAGCTAGCGTATGAGCTTGCATTAGGGTAAGGAAATGATGAAAACGAAATCTTGTTTTCCGGGCTCCCTTCTGCAACCAAGGAGCCATTGATTTGTATTCCGGTCTCAGGACGAAAGAGCAACTGCACTCCCGGTTTTAAAGTCAATTGAGAGCCTTCAGGGACTAATAAGTCTTTATCTATCACAAATGGTCCTTGAGAAGGCTTCAGAGTGATGTTGCCTACAAGCTCACCAGCAAGAACAGCTGCAATTAATTGAAATTGGAGCAACATGTCAAAAGCCTCCTACATTTTTTTCTCTCGCATTACTAACGGATAGATATTGCCTACTCACTAGATAATAAAGTAGAATTTCTGCTAGGAGCTATTGCATCGCTTCTGAATGTCGCAGTGCCCTGCGTCCAAAGAAACAGGACAAAAAGCACTTGAACCAGCTTCATCTGAAACAAACAAACAAAAATTCTTTAAAATCAAATTGAATCGAACAGTTAAATTCAGTAGCCATGTGATACATTTTTACCGATTTTAGGCGAATTTCCTTTGCCAAACCCTTTTTTTCAAGTTGAAAGTTAATAAAGCACATTATATGAAAAATACAGTTAAATTGATGCACTAGTTTTGCGAAGGGAGCGAGAAAAACAATTGTCCAAACTTCGCTCTGAATTAGTTGGCTCTGGGTAGGTTTGGTCTGGCACACCTAGCCGCATTGAAACGGCTACATCTTCGTCTTGAATAACTCGATCTGCAAGCGCTTTTCACACAATGTCAGGAAAGGATTAAAGAGTTCGAAAATGATTAATTAGTTTAAAGCGGCCTTTTCATTATGACGTAATGATGACAACATAGAAATCGTTTTCCTGCTTTTTCTCTCTAGAAAACTAGACCTAAACTTTCAAAGCGACGTGCATCAGTTGATAGTATTCATCAAGGCACCCAACATATTGCAATATGAAAAAAAATTATGAGAGCTTTTTTCAAATATTGTGCGATGAATATTTTCATGGACTTTTACTATTATTTCCTAGCGTGTCAACTTTATACCCTCAAAATGGGGACTTTAATTTAGTGGATTTAATATTCTTAGTAGCTATAATATAGGTACGGCATAGACAGTGCCCTTATTGAGTATGAATCAAATTGTGACTTTCTTTCTAACGTTATGGATTTTTGCGGCTACTGCCTCGAAGAGGCGAAGCCACTATGTCATCGAGTTGTGTCCGTCCGTCCGTCCGTCCGTCCGAAAGTGAGTGAACAAAGACAATGAGCTTTGTATGCAGATAAAAAATCCTTAATTGGGAATGCAAAAGCCTCTTCGGAGGATGATTGAGCCTCTTTGGAGGATAATTGAGCCTCTTCGGAGGATAATTGACCCTCTTTTACTAATTTTGGCTTGTTCTTTTCGAATATTACTTTTTGGTTTATGTTGGTTTAAATTTTAAAACGTCACGCAACCTGATAACACCTCATTAACAAAGAAATACCTTGAGCTACTTCTTATTTTAATAAATTGTGTATATTCTACAGGTTTCTCAGCATAAAGCTGGCACTATTATACTCTGCCTGCACAAAAAAAAAAAAAAAAAAAAAAGGCGATCGTAAACCGCATGTGTCTACTGCCAATTTAGAAACGGACATTTGCAAATGTCGGTATTTCCGAATTGTAACCGATGTAGGGATGACGCATTTTTAAAAGCAGGATTGTCATAGTTGGACTGTCTTCGTTCTTCGCTGCTCGAGACTTCAAGTAAGTAAAGTTATTTCGTAAAATCTACCAACATCATTTGTCTAAAAATTGGATATTAACACACAACTATAAATAATACAAATGAATATAGATACCTTGGTGCTTTAATTGGTGCTTCGCTGAACCTTAACTCGCACTTTGAAAAAAATTTAAACGTGCTACTGATAGACTGCGTTTATTAAGGAAACTGAGGTCTTATCTTGATGAGAAAGCACCTAAAGCCATTCATAATTCTATGATCCTGCCAACTCTATCCTATTGTGGTATCCTATCACTTAAGCTTTCGCCTACACAGAAATCAAGACTTGACAACTTTCACGATCGAGCCCAAAAAGCAGTATCTAAAAGAAATGATAGTTTTCTGTACCTCACTTCACCCTTGGCAGCCAATGAGAAGCGGGCTTGTGTCCTAGTGAAGAACACTCTGGACGGTAAAATGTGTGACCCTTTCAAGAATTACTTCACGATCCAACAACATACACAGAACACAAGAAACAACATTAAACTTAGTCTTAGCATTAAACTTCCAAGTCTTAAGTCAGAATATGCTCGAAAAGGATTCTACTTCATGGCTGCCAAAATATACAATGAACTTCCTATAGATATAAGAAGGACAAAATATTTTAGATGAACACTTGAATTGGATCACAGCTTTCATGTAGTATTACTATACAATAAGATGAAAGGTTTTGTAAGTGTTATTCCAATTTTAGGCCAATGTTATATATATCATATTTCATACAGGAACTAAAAAAAACTTTATGCCAAGTTACTAACATTGAGGGGGAGTAACACGGTCAGAATGTACATGGACCTACCTTGTAGCACGATTTTATCCCAATAGTCTTTTACAGCGAATCGATTGCATGTTAACGCCCAAAGAAACCTAAACAGCGACTCAGTATTCTCAGAACTTCGATGTTTACGACTTTTTTTTTCTAGGAATTCTAGGAAGTCTTATCAAGAGGTTACTGGAATTAGAGACTAATTTGCATCCAAAAGCGTAAACAATATAGTACAGCTGTAGTAGGGTCGTCACGCAACGCTACTCTCCGCACCAACAACGTCTGCGAAGGCGGCTAGATCGCAAATCGATTCAGAGACTCATACGTTGACTCTTCAGGGTCGTAGCCACCATTTGGACAGTGGTACGGCTTAAAAAAGTGGTCCGATTTTTGAAATTTATATATATATATATTAGTGCATTTTTTTTCTAATTTAGTTTTACTTTTAATGGCAGTTAGTTTAGGGCAACGACGCATCAGAATAGATGAATATACAAAAGCAAGGCGCGTGTCAAAATTCAACCCTGCATACTACCTGTTTTTCTTGGAAATGTAGACTAATGTCACGTCACGCGATCCAAAAAAAACAAGGAAACAGTAGATAGAAACTATGAGTTCACAAACGCAGACACAGACGCAGCGAACTCAAGCATGTTAACAGTCTGGGATTCGCTCCAGATCTGGAGAGCGGTACTACGTCACGTTTCTATTGTTTTCTGCTTCGATGTAAACATTGCAGTCACGCGGACGAGTACAAGTGAACGATATCTCGAGTACTTTTTACGGTTCTGAAGGTTTATTTAAGTGCTGCAAATGAATGTAAGAGCAATTTTAATCAAATATTCATGGAAATTTAATAATTTTTTGAAAAGGTCCAGTATTTGTTTAAAATAGAGCCAAACAGTAGGTCCCGGTTTTTCGAAGATCTTGTCAATCTTCAAAAGTAGTATGAGGCCTCCACTCGATTGGAACAACTGTTGTGCCGTATCTTCTTTTCATGTCGAACTCATGCTTTTCTTTTAGGGATATTAAGTGACATTTCACACAAAGAAACCTCGGATGAATGTTTGGTGAATCCAAGGACAAGTTCATTGACCATGCAATTTCAAATGAAATGAGTCGACCCGGTTTCACGGCAATTTCCGACCTTGTCGTCGAAAACAATAGAAACGTGACGTCACGACCGCTCTCCAGATCTGGAGCGAAGGCCTGGGATTTTGTTCAGAGGAGGATACACTAGTATCCCAAGTTACTTTGCGAGTTCCGTTTTCCAATATGGCGTCGCTTTCTACTCGTGCGTAGCGGTGTGCGACTTTCACTTTCCGTAGCAGCCGTTACATGACCTGTACGAGGCAAGAACTCATGAACTTGTATTGTTTATTAAAAATACTCTTAATCTACATACATATTTGTTTGGATTTGCGCCAATTGTAAGAGTTATATCGCTCGAGTTCACTTTGTCACGCGGTGTCATACCTGATGTCATATTGGATTTTATATGGTACATCGAGTAAATGCTGCTTTTCACTTATTTGAGTATTTTACGTTTAAGCAACAAATATGTGTAATTCAGATATTTAGGAAAAGCAAAACCTTGAAATGACCAAAAGTGACCCATGATTTATAGTCTTTTGGACAGTCACAATTGAAGTATATTTACGAGAATTTATCGCAAACGCGACTCGTAAAAGGTGTGATATTTTTTGCCCATTTCATACAAAACAAAAATATTTAATAAACCTTACTTACTCCTATACTAGATGTTGAAGTAAGGCGAATAAGAGCTGGGCTACGAACGTTATTGAACAAGTAATCCATCGAAGAGTTGTCACTCGTTGTTGTTGGAACAAGAGCGGCACGTCTCTTCCTCAATTTCTCCAAAACACTGACGTGAACGAGTATAAAACGACTTGTACTCCTTCAAGGCCGGGTAAACGAACAGAAAAAATCATCTTTTGAAACACAATGATCATACAATAATGAAATATCTTGAAAAGCATTTGCCGAGTCTGAACACCGCCATCTTGTTGTGCACTCTAAGCCGGTCAAACCAAAGTGATTACGTCACGAAAAAGTGATAATATAGTATCAAACGCAATGCATTCTGGGATACTAGTGGAACCTCCTCTGGATTTTGTTCAAAAGGGCAAAAATTACTTTTCACTGTAGATTCTTCATTTTAAATTGTAAATGAATGAGGTTGCAACAGTTATCCTTATTTCGGGTGCTTAACTTTTTGGATGGATAAATTTGCATAAAAGGTGGTCACGTGACCTTAAAAGAGGGAAAATGCTAAATTGAAAACTGGGCGATGGTTTTAGATTATTTGTGAGATTTCTTTAGCTTTTTTAAAAGAAGCGACAAAAATACAGATATTCACGTTTGGAATGGTCGACCAAAATGTTTACGAAAGGAGAAAAATGATAGAGAATTGGGTCATAACCCAGGCCTTAACATACTTGTTTTTTCGACTTCCGGCGCCAAACATGGCGGCCACGAATTTGATGTCTGGCTTTTGGTTCTTCTTTCCCATTTATCAATTGGATAATAACTATACTATAAGTAGTCTTAATTTTCAAATTTCTTCAAATCTATCATCAGTTTTTTTGAATAATTTCATGAATAAGTTCGTGATAATGCCTCCTTGGAACGGTTTGTCCGTTAAAATCTAAACGTCAAATAACTTCTGGTTTCTTCAAAACAAAACATGCTGTTATGAAGACTTCTAAACATGGATTCACTTCGCTTTGTATTCCTGGTCATGATCCTCCTATTGACATTACAATCGGTATGGATATTCATCCTAACCTAACCCTGGACCTGTTTTACCTTTTGGCACCGACTCTGACCTTCATCGTCGACATTCAAATTCCACATCTGCTTCGTCTGTATCTTCTTCATTATCTTCATCTCATGGCTGTCTTTCTTCATCGTCCTCAATCTCGTCCATGAATATCGTTGTTGGATTTGATGCTTTTCCTCCGTTGTCAATCGGCCCCACTTGCAATCTTCGGAGGCTTCTGTACAATTTCCTCTGGTCAAGTTGTTTTGAATTCGACCCGTTGGTACTGAATTCAAATATGCAGATTCTTATCAGTTGTTTGGAGCGGAGAAGCAAATTCTCCTCTCTCCGGTAGACAGCGTAATCGATGCGTCGATATGAGCGAAGCGTTGATTGGCTGATTCAAACTAGGCTGCATATTTCGAATTCCTTCCGTCTCGAGTGAGTCCTCTATCCTTTTACGGTGGCCAAAAAGGTTGAAAAACCTGCCTTTTCTGATAGAAAGAATTTGTCTATGAGCGTGAAACTCTTAGGATCTCTTCCATCGTGCTGTGGTATTTTTTGTGTGAGATTTTTCTTGGATTTGAATTCTGATGGGCTAGATCGAGCGGTGGTCGAATTTTGTTGCCTGCCTTCCCCTTCCTTCTCCTCTCTCACACACACAAACATAGCTCACGCCAAACGTCAAAAACCGGCCTTAAAACGCATCGGACGAAGAAATAACACTCAAATTTCATGAAGTGAATGACTAACCGTTATTTTGACGGTATTTAATTCTTAGGAAGTCTTCAGAAGATGTATTTTTGAGAAGCTGAAATCACTCGATAATTCAAAATTTTATTAACGGGCGAACGCCACAAGAGATCACAGGGAGCCCACACATCCGAAACCACAGATACTTCGGATGGTAAGCCTGTGGTCAGTATCGTGGCAAACGTAGCGGTTCTCGCTTTCCCCGTCGCTCTCAAGCATCAATATAATTAAATCTGGTCATCTTGCTACTCCTGCTAATCATAATCTCAAGTTTTTTCTTCTCAATTCAAGATCTATTAATAACAAATCACTACAAGTCAAAGATTATGTGGTCGAAAGAAATATTGATGTTCTTGCTTTAACTGAAACTTGGCTTTAAAAACACTGCTGATCGTGACTTTGTTATCCGTGATGTTTGTCCTTCTGGTTATATTCTCTCCCATGTATCGTCCTGGTGGTGGTGTTGGTATCATGTACAAAAGTAATCTTAAGTTTAAACTTCGTGACTGCAATTCTTCGTTTGAATCTTTTGAAATTATGGAACTCTTGCTTCACTCGTGTTCTAATATATTTCGTTTCGTCGTTATCTACCATCCACCCTCTGCTCAAGTCTTCGCTCCTGGAACGCTTAGTCACTTCTCCTGGTCATCTGCTAATTTCTGGTGACTTTAATTTTCATGTTGATGACATAAATAACAAACCAGCTAAATAATTTCTAGAACTGCTTGACTGTTTTAATGTACATGTTCTGGATTGCGTTACTCCTACACACAGAAATGACCATGCCCTTGACCCGTTATGATCACAAGATCTGATGAAAAGCTTGTATCTCATCATTTCGTTCATAATCCTGTCCTATCCGATCACTATGCTGTACATTGTACATTACCCTATCATTACCTATATATTTTATGAAATCAAACAAAAAATTCTTAATTTTCTATAAATTCCAATAGATAAAGCGTAGGGCCTTGTGAACCATATGGTATGGTACATTTTTTTGTGTCAAAATTGCAGTCGAAACGTCTTTCTACAAATGACCTTCAGTCGTGAGACAAATGAATAAGTATCATTTATGATGGTATCTTTCTCATACCTTGTGTTCCTGTGGCAGTCTTCCGCTGTTCCGCTTCCAATGTCCGCTGTTGTATGACTAAAGCTGACAAGTTGCACGCACCCCGAAATACAGTGACCACTTCAAAAAGCCCTCTGTTCAGTCTCGTGCTGTGTCCTACCGCAAGATCCGTTCAATCAATTTAGATGCCTTTTGCCGTGACATTACTGATTCTTCACTGTGTCTATCTCCTGCTACTGATTTATCTGATCTATGTTCACAATATGACTGTCTTATCTTCGATTGTAAATCATCATGCACCCTTAAGACGCAAATCTTTCTCTGTTCGACCACGAGCTCCCTGGTATAATAATAAAATTAAAGATAACAAGACTAAACGACGAAATCTCGAACGACGCTGGCGACGAACTAAACTGACAGTTGACCGTGAATTGTATGTTAATCAATGTAACCTTGTTAAGAAACTTATTTTTCAAGCTAAAATGATTTTTTACTCCTAATTCAAAACTTTAAAACTAATTCAAGATGCCAATTCTGACTTTAATGCCTTCTTCCGTTCTGTCATAATCTTCTTCATCGCACTCCAGAAAAAAAACTTCCATCTGAGGTCCTTGCCAATAATTTTGTACACTTTTTCAAGAATAAAATCATCAACATCAAGATAAGTTGTCATCTCGCACTCCTGCCAACTCTGTATCTTTTGCTCATCTGGACTCACCACCTCTTCAATGTCACTTGGATTCATTTGTACCCACATCTCCAGAAGAATTGTCTAACGTTGCCAAACGACTGTTATCAAAATCCTGTGATCTCGATCCCCTCCCTGCATGTCTGCTTCGTAGTCATCTTGGATTGCTTCTACTTATCATCTGCAATATTGTTAATTCGTCTCTTCTCACTGGTTCTGTTCCCTCTTCGTTAAAAGTTGCAAAACATTAGCTAAGTAGCCGTACACTTTTACACGGCTAAGAGTGTCTGTTCTTTTCAAATTGAAAGGGAACTTCTTGCCTGTGGAGACATCTCAGTTAACCCTGGCCCTGTCAAGCGAGTTCCAAAGTTTCCTTGTGGAGAATGCAAGAATGTAAGAAGTAACCAAGACGCCATTTTGTGTGCAAATTGTAATACATGGTCGCATGCCAAGTGTTTGGGAATGTCTACGCTTTTCAGTATTACTTAAAACATCCAGATATAGATTGTAACTGTATGTTTTGTGCTCAACCGATATGTAATGCCTCTTTTTGTTGAGGATAATTCTTCTGAAGAGTTCATAAACAGCCCTACTGAAACATCTCTAGTAGAGAGTGGAACGGAACAGCATAACCATCTACCACCGGAACAATCAGATCTACCTGATAATGTCCATCTAGAATCTATACGGTGTCATATCAAGAAAGATATTATGATGTGCCATATCAATATAAATAGTATTCAAAATAAATTCGAAGAACTTGGAAACATCATTAAGAAACAGTTTTATATTATGCGCACAAAATATTTGTTAGTGACACCAAAATCGACATTAGTTATCCAGATCGTCAATTTTCCATCCCTGGCTTCCGGATGTACAGGAATGACAGAAAAAAGGGCGGCGGAGGAGTTATGGTGTATATTTCTTCCACTTTGACTTGTGAGAGACTGAAGTTGGAAAAAAGTTACAAAACCATTGAGCCCATCGCTACTGAAATCAAGACCGATAACAGGAATATTGTAATTCTTGGAATTTATAGATCACCGAAAGTTCTTTCAGGAGATTATCAAACACAATTGGAAAATGAGCTTAGTGATATCTGTAACTGGGCTAATCTTCAATATAATTTCGTAACACTATTGGGAGATTTAAACTTGGATATAGGATGAAACCAGACACAAGTGAAGGTAAATTATTATCATTGAATGTCTTATCACGCAACCTACAAGCATCGCCAATAGTGGGACAAAGACGACCAGTACTCTCATTGATGTATTGTTAAGCAATAGACCTGATCTTTTCAAGCATCGTGGAATTTACCACCCATCATTAAGTGACCATTGTCTAATCTATGGAATCCTAAGGGAGAAAATTGTATCTCATCAGTCGAAAGGCGTAACATTTAAAAGTTATAAAAACTTTGATGAAAGTGACTTTCAAGAAAGTCTGTCAATAGCTCCCTGGCATGTGGGTGAAATCTTCGACTATATAGTGACGAAGCCTATTATTGGAGTACGCTATTGCAAAATGTGGTTGATGAGCACCTTCCCTTAAAAAAGATGAGAGTACGTGATAAAGATGTGCCGTATATGACCACAGGCTGGAAGCAGGCGATACGTGCTAAGCGAAGGGCCACAGTGAAATATTAAAATAGTCCTACCAAAGAAAACTGGGGAAATAAAAGGAGATGCAGAAATGAGGCAACTAGACAGAGACGTTTGGCGATCAAAGAGCATTGGAGAAAGAAAACAGAAGATCTAAAGGAAAACCCAATGGATTTCTTCAAAACATTCAAACCATTTTATCAACAAAGCGTCATAAGAGTGATACTGAAATTCATCTGAGAGTCGATGGCGTTATGGAAAAAGATCGAAACAGGGTTTCAGAATTGTTTGCTGATTACTTTGCTACAATAGCAGACGGCATTGGGGGTGATCAAAGTAAGCTAGACAAAATGGAGAACTTTAAAAATCACGCAAGTGTGTCAGTGATTGCTAATAACATTTTAAAAAAACACAACAACATGACTTTGAACCACTCAATAGCGTCCAAGTACAACATACACTGAAAAAGCTTAATGTAAGAAAAGCTATGGGGTTTGATGGCATTCCACCTAAAATTATGAAATTGGAGCTACCCAACTTTCTACCTCTCTCTCAACCCTCTTCAATTCATGTATTAACAATCGGATTTGGCCCAGACAATGGAAACGAGGAGAATGGATTCCAACTCTTAAAAGAGGTGACGCTCAAGCGATTACTAATTACAGACCAAT
Organism: Actinia equina; assembly: GCA_011057435.1. Classification (NCBI taxonomy): domain Eukaryota; kingdom Metazoa; phylum Cnidaria; class Anthozoa; order Actiniaria; family Actiniidae; genus Actinia; species Actinia equina. The sequence goes on from WHPX01001466.1 coordinate 25,879, forward strand.
AACAGTGTTGCCTTGCGCTGATAAAGTTTTTGAACAACTTCTGGGGAAACGAATAACCAATATATTTGACTGGCAGCTTGCTGACTGTCAATCTGCATATAGAAAACATCGTAGTTGTGAAACCACCCTTCTTGGTCTCGTCGAAGACTGGAAAAAGGCGAAAGATGAGGGTCTATCTGTTGGTATTTTATCAGTCGACAGATATGTCCAAGGATTTGACTCAGTTCATCCACCTTTACTGTTAAGTAAGCTGAAGTCTTATGGTTTCAACGACAATGTCATCAAAATGTTGAACAGTTACCTGAGTGACCGCTACAACAGAGTCAGGATGGGATCTACTGTAAACTAGTGATTGGAAGAGAGTCGTTCGTGGCTGTCCTCAAGGTTCCTCGTTGGGCCCGCTGATATGGAATATCTTTCAGAACGACCTCGTGTATAATATTGATGCTAATATTTCTATGTATGCCGATGACCATCAAATATGCCAGAAAGGTAAAGGAATCGACTCAGTGCATACCATGCTAGAGAAAAGTGCCTCTAGTGCAACTGAGTGGTACGAAAATAATCTCTTGGAGAGAAACTTGAAGAAATATCAGGCTATGTACATTCAAAATAAATATGGTAGTAAGAAAGAACAGATGAGTAGTACAGAAGATAAAACTAGCTTGAACTTAAATGGTAGGATCATTAAGACGTCTGATACGTTGAAAATTTTAAGAAGATACAATAGATAATAAGTACTTTAATCTTAATGAGCACATCAATGATATATGTATGAAGGCAGGTCAAAGGTTTGGGGTAATCATGAGACTGAGAAACTTAATTCCCACCACTGCAAAGTTAGTACTATTCAAAACAGCCATCTTACCTAGTATGGCATTTTTTTAGGGCTAGTGATACTCGCAGGCTGGAGAGAATCCAGGAAAGAGGATTAAGGGCCGTTTATAGGGACACAAAGTCCAGCTATAATCAGTTATTGAATAGGGCTAATCTGCCTACACTGTTAAATAGACGTCTTCAAGACATTTGTATTCTGATGTATAAAGTTAAACACACCAAGATGTGTTCCGAAGCTATTACTAACATGTTTAAACCTCGTGATTCTTGTTACAGCCTTAGAAACTCAGATTTTGTTATACCTAGATTTAACACAGTCACGTTTGGTAAGCATTCCCTTAGATATCTAGGTCCCCATACTGTGGAGAAAATTAGACAAAAAAGACAGATTAAGCAAATCTTTAGGTGATTTTAAAAATGGCATCCGTAAAAAAAACCTGACATCTTTAATTGACAACGGATGTAGAGGGTGTTTTTTGAGTAATAGTTGAAAGGCTGATTAGGATTTTTATTACATTATTATCAAAAGATTAGAATATTTATATATTTTATATTTTATATTTATGAAATAATTTTTTAGTACTTTATTGAATTAATTTTAGTCTTAATTAATTGGGTTGACAAGGTTAATCCCCTCTTTCAAATGTTCTTTGTTTAAACAGTGGGAAATAAAAGTTCCTCTAATGCCTGTTGGTTCCATTCTTAATATCGATTGTTTTCAATGATGACGGTTTTTTTTAAAGTGCCCCTGGTGCCCCTATGAGCAACGCATGAGTAAAATGAGCAGGGCAGGAGGACATCTCTATGACTATTATACTACATTTAATAAAGTTTCATTGCACATCAGCTCTTCAGAGAAGACACATATGCCTCCAGTTCAGTGCACTCACTGTGGAAAAATATTTTCAAGGGCTTATAACTGAAGACGCCATTTGGACAACCAAACTTGTAAAATGGCAGATGTTGAATATTATATGAAGAAACAAGTGAAGACGAAATCAGCGACCAAAGTATTGGTGAGGAAACTGAGGACGACGGTGAATCGAAAGTTAGTGATTCTTGAAGAAGACGATGATAAGTCAGTAGAGCACAGTTGGTCGGCTCTCGTAGGAGAAGCTACAGTTCGTCATCAGGAAGAGTTAGAGGGTCAAATGGAAAACTACCTGCATGAAGGAAAAAGCGAAGAAAGTGCTGCAGTCAAAGCGCATAACAGTATGTTACCAGTCTTTAGAAAGGAGCTGAGAAAAGTTTTGTTGGAAAAGTTGGAATGGATGCACACACTGAAGAAAGACCCGTATTTTCGAAAAATCATGAAACTAGACACGAACTCATGGATGACGTTGACTGGAAAGAGGCGACACAAGTTGCGATTCAACAGCGTAAACATCTGGCTAAACAATTTATTTCGACCACTTAAAAATGATGAGACAGATGAAGAGGAAGATTTGCGATATATATATATATATTATAACACAGCAAAGTTGAATTTACACTGGAGTTTATCCGGCATCCTCCCATAACATATTCCAAGAATGAATAAATGCGAACGATTTGCAAGAAAACAGGAAACTTTTATATACATGTGTGCAATGAATAGCCAGAGATGGAAACGCTTCTCGATTTTATGTTTTTTTTAAACAATTTCGGTTAAACTTGTTGCAGGAATAAGCAGGTTCGGATAGATGGTTTGATATCTTGGAGACTTATTTGAGATGAAGGTTTCTAAGAAAAATTAAAGTGTAATTATGAAAAAGGTATACCCAAATCTTAACTTAAATTACTAGGTTGATATTACCTGATGGTTATGATCTTAAGGTGAAGATAATACCAGGAAAAGAACTGAAGCGATTAACTGACCATAAACGTGTGATCGACCGACAGTTGTTTGGTTATGCCGCGAGAACTCTGGCGCCGCGCAGGCCTATAGGTTAACTGAGAGCCGAGGGTAGATTCGTTGTAACATACCGGCCCCGAATAAGCTTCTTTGCTTATTCTAACTACGAATTACAATGAAGCTATCTAATGAATTATGAACCGTATATGAGTTTCTGTTCCTTTAAAGTTGTCCTTTCAGCATGCACAGCTTCCTCACGTCTCTTCGTAGACTTGTGGTAGCTGTCTTCACTACTACTTGTCTGACCCGCATTCCATGCTTGTCGGGATAAACCTCTTCGACGATGCCCTTAGGCCAATCTCCTCGTTTCACTCTGTCATCAACAACTAGTACGAGATCACCGACCTTGAAGCTGCGTTGAGGAACTATCCACTTCTGCCTGAGTTGTGGCGTCGGCAAATATTCACTAATCCACCTTTCCCAAAAGGCGTTAGATACGGATTGAGCTGCTCTCCAACGCTTGTTGTAGACATCATCTTTAGCAATAACATCCAACGGTAGACTGGCATTACCCTTTAATAACAGAAGCTTGTTTGGTGTCAGTGGCTCTGCATCAAAGGGATTGTCTGTGACAGGTGTTAATGGTCGATTGTTCATGATTCTTTCTACCTCTGCCATTAGCGTTAAGAGAGGTTCTTCTGATACGATCTGCTCCAGTAGTAGGGCTCTCAGGACCTTCCTTACCGACCTGATCATACGCTCCCACACTCCTTCTTGATGACTAGCTTCAAGTGGGTTAAAATGCCATTGAACTTCATCACGGTGAAGGCGGTCATTTATCTGGACTTGAATCCAACGTTGTAAGGCTTCACGTAGTTCTTTCTCTGCGCCTTTTAAATTGGTGCCATGATCGCTGAAGATTTCTTTCCTAACAACACGTCTTGCCACAAATCGTTGATACGCACATATAAACGAGTCACTTTCCAACGTGTGCGCAATTTTGATTTGTACGGAAAGGCGGGTAAATAAACAGCAGTAGCGCTTTACTTGACTGCGTCCTTGCTTCACATTCAAGGGACCGAAATAATCTATTCCGACCCTTGTAAACGGAGGTTCTGAGGGAACTAGTGTTGCGGCTGGAAGTGGAGCCATCATTTGTTTACCAGGTCTTGCATTTCTTTTCTTGAAATCGATGCAGTTACCAATTACTCTTCTAACTGCGGAATGGCCTTGTACAATGCAAAGCTTTTATGTCTGGTTTCCGCTAGTACTTAGGTTAGACCAGAGTGTCCCGCCATCTCATGGTAACTTCGTATTAGCAGCTTTGTCACATGGTGCTTATTGGGCAGAGTAATCGGGTGCCTAGTATTAAAGGATAAGGGTGCTCTTTCCAGTAATCCACCCACTCTAAATATCTTGTCGTGGAGAACGGGGTTGAGTTTGCGTAAGGTGCTGGTAGCGCTCAAAGACTTTGAAGACTTTCTCGAGTGCTCGCTGTTGGATTTCAAGTAGGTTAGCTCTTCTGGGAAGGCTGTCTGTTGGACGCGTCTGACTACCTCTATTGTTGCTTGTCTTAACTCTTGGACAGTTAAGGGTCCAGTTGCTGGAGTTTCTCTAGCTTTGCTGGGTAAATACTTGTGACACATATAGGAGTTGAAGCGGAGAATCCACGCTACAGCCTTTTGCAGAGAATACCATGACGAATAACGATGAAGTAGGGAATTGACTTCTTCATCTTCTTTCTTAGCTTGTTGTCAACCAGACAACAATACAAACATACCCTTCTGATAAATAATACCACGAATTACAATCAAGACTTTAGATATTTATTTAAGAACAATTTTCTCAGCTTACAAGTGTTTATAATAGTCTTATATCAAAGAAAATGTTGGGAAAGGACAGGGAAGTGGGGTTGAAGAGCTTAGGAGCTTTCTTATAGAAGGAGCACCTACCCCTCCCTCTGTCTCCTCACACACAAAGTACATATTCCTAGCTGTGAGATTCTCTAGGACTTTTGTAAATACTATCCTTTCCTACAATTGATGCTTTAACAGTTTACACCTCCTACCTTAGCCTTTGCTTATTTACAAAGCGTATATAAATGCTATAAATGCATTTTGCGTCAGCTGAAACAAAAGGATGTACTGCACTTAATTCAGTTTCGTTCTAGCTAAGTATTTAGGGTCTTCGCTGTTGAATAGGTTCCATTGGTACCTCATCCAATCCCTCGTTATGTCTGCCATCATGTACTTTGCGGGGAAGGTGTCTTGCGACAACAAAATCGCCATAGCAATATGGAAAAAACAGTGACAACAAAAATGACACCCAATACGACAAAAACAATAATCTTTACTGTATCACTAGTGGACACAGGTTTTTTGGTCGCTTGAGCTATAATCGTTGTTGTTTCAGTCGATGAAAAGGAAGGTATGGCTGATGCACTCGTTGCTTTTTCATCTACCAAGAAATAAATTAAATTCGTTAGTTAAAGTGTGAAGCAAAAGGTTTAAATCAATGAAATAGATTAAAAACCAAGTGAACAAACGAACAAATTATTAAAATTTGTAATTGAAAAAATTAAATAATAGACCAGTTTTCAGTTCCAAATTACCGCTGTTTTTCTAGATTTCAGACTCATTTTCTCAGGGTTAGCCTTGCACCTCGTTATTCTCAAATACCAACGGTGAACTAAAGAATTCACAATTTCAACAGCACAAACACTTTGATATTCACTGGAAAAATGAATATTCTTCACAAATCGAGGCTAACCCTGAGCAACAGAGAACTCGAAACTGGAGTATTCGAGATTCAAAACGCAAAGAAAGAGCTAGAGGAAGAGAAGAATGTATAGTGCTAGAGAAGAGGCAAGGGAGGAAGGAAAGGAGAAAAGATGTAAATTATATTTTCATCAAGATCATATTTTTCATCTTGATAAAGAAACGTAATTTACATCTTGAATAATTCACCAAGCACCAAAAGAACTAAATTTGAAAACATTTGAGGAAAAGGGGGTGAAAGATACCTGTTGATTTAGGTTTCACTGTTTCTTCTGTTGTTGTTTTCGCAGTCGTAGGTTTGGTAGATGTTGTAGTTGTCGATGGTTGTTCGGTGGTAGGCTTTTTATCCTCGGTCGAAAGAACAGTCAGCTTTACAGCCTTCTTTGATTCGCAGGGAGGGTCTCCATAGTCTGTTGCAACAACATCAAAGACATATACATCTGGTTGAAGTACCTCCTTCACAATAATCGTGCCATTGTATGGATCGATAGCAAAATAGCGCTGCATACTTGGTGGGGTAATGCCATAGGTCACATATCCATATTCGTCACTGTCAGCGTCAGTGGCAACCACCGAGAATAGCTCAAAATTCGAATCATCAATGTGCAGCATTGTTTTATCAATGGTGGTTGGATACCCATTAAAAACTGGACAGTTATCGTTCACGTTTCTAACCGTTATAAATACGTTTGTTTTGGTGAACTTTTGCGGAAATCCGTCGTCTGATGCAATTACCTCGATTTTGAAAGTTGCATTTTGAAGAGTTTCATAGTCGAAAACTACTCCCGATGACAGAGCTCCTGAGAAGCTGTTTAAGAGCAATAAACGACTATACCTATTTGAAACAAGAGAATACAGGATTTTTCCATTGCGACCGGTATCAGAATCGTTAGCGACGATCATTCCTATCGGTGTTCCGGCAGGTAAGCTCTCGTTTAAAATAAAGTTAAAAACGGTGAGGTTAAAAACTGGGGAATGCAGATTTGGTGGCGCGGGTTGATCACAGTACTTGCCATCGTATCCCCGGTAGCATTCACAAGTGTTTGGTGCGATGCAGTCTCCTTTTTGAGAACAGTCTTTATAAGCAGTACAGTTTGGAATGGTACAGGCGATTCCATACCACAAGCCTGAACACTTGCAAACATTATAATCGATGCATTCACCACGTCCTAAAAGAGTTAGAATGAATCTTGTCTCAAAATCTTATGATATTGAATTGATCATCGAAGAAATGGTGAAAGCGACGGCGCCCAGTTTTTTCAAGGTCGCGTGAAGGCGTTTTTTGAAAGGAATATTGTCTTCAAAATTCTGATTGCAGTAGCTGTGTTCCCCCCCTTTTTTTGGTATTGATGTATGTACAGTATATATTTGATAAGAGACTAAGCATCTAACGTAGACGCTATTCTATATTTCAATGGGGTAGCTCAGTGTTCGCTAGAAAGGCATCACATAGCGTCCTTTTAGGTTTTACTTTACCTTATTCAGATATTTATTCAGTATTTTTTTAACTCCAAAAGTGGATTGGTTAATAGCCACCGAATCCACTCATCTCCCCTGGATCCACCCTGTAGTGTATATACAAGTCATTTGCGAAATACCTGAACAGAAGTTCAGCACCTCACAGGAGAAGTTGCTACAGTCATACCCAGTGTATCCAATGGTACAGTTACAAAGGTTAGCATCAATACATTCTCCATGGTCAGTGCAGTTATGGACTTCTGCACATGAGGTTTCATTACATGTTGGGCCACTGAATCCAGAAAAGCACCTAAACGAAAAAGTTTGACCATAAGACAAAAACGAGGCTTTTGAAAGCAGGGAAATGTTGATAGAAAACGCTCTTATATATTGTACGCTGGTATATTGTGGGCAAATATGGATTCCAAAGACTTAAATCATGCGTCATAATCATATATATATATATATATACACACACCGGATCGCTAAAACTGTGACATTCATTGATATAGATATATATGTCCCTTTTTTCTATTGTATTCCCACGATTCTTTTATGCCGTTGGGAGGCCAGGAACACAAAGGACCATGAAATAGTAGCCTAATTGACCTCATTATTTCCTTTTGTTTCTTTTTCACGGGTAAAGCCCAATCACATTAACCCCTATCAAGATGCGAGATTAAAGAACCCCAGTTTCTGAAATGACAAAGTCCGCAGTAGCCTAATTGACCTTATTATTTTCTTAATTCTTACAGCTTTTTCATTTCAGAAACTGGGGTACTTTGGTTGTCCAAAGCAACATGTCTTCAGTTGCAAGCGCGCGTACCTCACGGTTGTTGTTGAACCTAACGAATTCAAAAGCATTTCATACCTGCATGTTGAGTTTTTGCCATCTGTATTTTCACAAATGCCATGATTGCTGCAGTTTGATAAAGATGAGCAGTCGGAAGGCTTGCTGCAGTCTTCGCCCTGAAATCCAAGTTTACACTTGCACTGATTGCTTGATATGCAGTCTCCATTTTGAGAGCACTGTTTAACGTCTGGGCAGTCAGGAACACCACAACTAACTCCGGTCCATCCTCGGTCGCATTTACACTCGTAAAGGTTTATGCAATGACCATGACCTGTGGCAATTAAAGGCCAATGGTTGTAAGGCAAACCTCAATTGTAACTCATTAATATTTGCCTATATAAAAATATTACGGAGTTTTGATACCTGAACAGAAGGACAAATCGTGGCACGAAAATTCAGAGCAGTTTTTACCAGTCCATTCTTTATTGCATTTGCAAACGTCAAAATCTACGCAGACACCATGAGAAGAACAATTTGCAACTTCATAGCAAGTAGGTATAATACTGCAGTTCTTTCCTTTTTTGTTGAAAAGACAAGTAAAATAAAGAGTTAAAATCAATGATAATAAAATGGCGAGGGAATTGGCTGGGTGGGATGGGGAAAGAGGGAACATGACCCAGTGTAAGACTAGCTTTGCTAAACTGGTGTATTTTCATAAATACTTTTTTAAACCTTCTTTAAATAAAATTTACTTACTTACTCACTATAACATCAAAAGCATAAACTACAGCCAAAATGTATATATATATATATAAAATATATAGAATTTGCATCTCGTTGGTTATTGTGCGGTTTGCACACTATTTCTAACCAAGAAATGAAGCCAGGAAAGCCGTTATCCAACTGAAATTAGTTTTCGAAATCACACACAAGGATATAACTTATCATTATCCTTTTTTCCCTTCAAACTATTACTAATGTCGTGTACTGTATATTAGAAGTAGAAAATTAAAGTTTAAAGTGTTTATAATAATAATAATAATAATAACTTTATTTCTATAGCGCTTTTACCTATGATGTTCAAAGCGCTTTACAAACAATAAAACAAAATAAATAATTACTGAAATATCAAATAATCAAAATGTAACTACTAAACTATCTTAAAGACTACATTCTATAAAAAATATAATAATCTAGTAATTATAAATATATATGAAAGAAAACTAATAAAAAAAAAATAATAAAAAAAACTAACCATAAGCCTCTTTATATAAAAAGTTTTAACTTTTTCTTAAAGCTATCCAAACTTGAACATAATCTAATATCTTGGGGAAGAGTATTCCATAACACAGGCCCACAAATGGAGAATGCCCTAGCGCCATAGGTCTTAAGCTTAAACTTGGGTACCCTGAGCAATCCCTTGGCAGATGAACGCAATGTGCGAGATGGAACGTAAGGACACACTAAATCACTAAGATAAGTTGGCGCAATACCATTCACTGCCTTAAAGACAAAAAAAAAGGATCTTATACTTAATACGCTGTTCAACTGGGAGCCAATGTAGCTCCATCAATACTGGTGTAATATGATCTGATTTGACTATTTATGGACTACTTACCTGTAAATCCATCATTACAAAGACAGATATCAGTTGTTTTGCATTTGCCATGAAGTGGACTTGTACAGTTGTTTCGATTAAAACATGTGGCTGTATAGCAATAAAAAGAAGGCATTTCAAATATATTTTTTCAAACATTGCATGGTTTGTTAAATCGATCTGTTTATTTTGAATGCAATTGCTTAAAGATGTCTCCTTTTCGTAGACAACTATATATATTTTTACCTTCCTGGTCGCAATTTTCTCCTTCCCAACCTGTAATACAGTGACAAAACCCACTGATACACTTGCCATGCAGTATAGAGCAATTGCTACATTGTCCTAAATAGCAAACAAATTAGTAAGCAAACTCACGATAAAAAAACTTGAAAACGTATTTTGTACCACCTCCCCACCCCACCCGTATAAATTCGCTCACCTATTTCACAGGTATTCCCCGACCATCCTTCAATGCATTCACAGGTTTGATTTATGCATCGACCTCTTCCAGAACAAACATTTTCACAACCTATTAATTGCAGGTTATTTAAAGAATTAGTATGATAACATAACATAAAATTTTCAAGATACTGCTACCAATTTAATGTTAAACCCATTCAGATTCTTGTTTGTCATTGATTACTGCAAATATGGACCCCTTTACTTTGGAAGTTATGTTCCCATTTCAGATCCTGTGTCATTCCCCTTTGAGAAATATTTAGTTTAGGTATTTTTAACGCTTTGGAAGAATTGAATGCCAACAAATAAACCTTTTTTTGAGGAGGTTTGAAATAGGCAAACTTATACCTCCATCTTAACAGGGTAAGGAAAATAGAAAAAAAAAAAAGCACAGATTCCATAGTGGAAAAGTTTGGTTTCTTTTATATTTTCACGTAAGCCTAGCATCAAAGATAATTTCAAGAGGATTCTATACAATGCACATCAATAAATACCTTGCTGTAGTGTTTCTTGTTCAGACAGTGATGTGTCATTTGTAATGGCGATGTCATATACGCAGCCTTTCAGCAAATCCCCAGTCAATCCCATGGATGAGCATAAAAGTGTCGCTTTCTGGATATTATAGAAAAACATTCTGATGAGTGAGAGAGTGATACCATGCTGTAGGAATCTGTCTTTCAATATTCGAAGGCTTAAGGTTGGAGTAAAGATGAAATCTATTACATATATAGGATGGAATCATGTCTGTAAAGACAAAACTAGTTCCCAAAAGATAATTGATGACGCTTAATTAAAATAAAATAAAAACAGGGTTCAAGCCTCATAACATAAAAATGAAAAAAAGAGTCATAGTTAATAATTTATGCGTAACAAAATGTATCAAGCCTGGGTTTCAATAGCGACGCAAGCATAACGGCTTATATACAAAAGACAGTCTTTCCAGGGTAACCTTCTCATATTTGGGTGTATAAGACGACATTTCGTCGACCTTAAAGTACTTCTGCGTTTGGGTATGTTATTATTATTGTGCTTGCCTAGCTAGCAAAACCAGTTTTTAGCTAATAAACCTTTATTGTTCGATCATCGATCCCTTGTAGATTGTAAAGTGGCACAAACGCTGGGTCAATATAAGAATGATCCATAGCGTCTTCGGGATGAAAATTGGAGTCTTTCCATGACCATCCGTAACTTTGACTGCTAGAAGTCGTTATTTTCCCTATATCACCAAAGACAAAATAGAACTTCATGTATCACATTAAAAATATATTCTACAGGCACTTATATTTATTTATAATACACTCTACAAAATTACTCGATTCTGATTGGACAAGAGGAGTACAATTAAATTCCAAATTGTACTCTGTATCATTTAGGCAGCACCTTCTTTTCAAGTATTTCAAGACCCTAAATGTTTTTTTGAAACTGATTGAGAAAACTACAGGAAGAAACTTACAACTCTCTGCAAAGTTGATTGGATCGGTGTATATCTTGCCATCTGGTCCCTGAAAATCATTGGATGGATCCCCATCCATATACCCATACAAGCCACTGGTTTTTCTTTTAAAATCTACGGTAGGCGTCAGCCCTATGTTGATGTATTGTCTTCCCATTACATTGCTGTGTCGAACGTCGAAGCTTACCGCTGCACCTTTAAATAATAAGATGAACAAACAATATAGAATTGTCTCACGGCAGCCAGTATCTTGGAATAGGGACATGCAATGGGCATGCAATGCAATAGAGGCTTTGCACCATCACGTGATGGCAGCCATAACAGGGGGCATAACAATAGAGTCCTTTTCTCCTGGGAAAATGAATTCCGCTTTCTAATGTAAATCAGATTAGACCAGAATCAATTGTTCCTGCTCCCTGTCATGGCTGCCATCTTGGTGCAAAGCCTCTATACAAGAGATTTTAAGTCCCAAAGTAGAAAACTTCCAAATAACTTCAACAACATGGCTGCAGTGAAAGAAACCACTCTATAAACAAGGAATATGGTGCTTCTGCAGATTGGATGTCCTTACTTTTACTTTTTTTAATAAGATAAAAGAAGAGAAACTTAGTTACTAGTTACCTGATTTGTATTCAACGGACATCAACAAAACTGCTGAGTCGTTTGATTCTATTTTTGACTTTCTGGACAAACTAATCATTACTGTTCCATTGTCCAATTTGAATTCTTTACCCAAAGATGAGATTACGTCTAATTTTTGTCCATTTAACCTGTAGAAGAATAAAGAAACTGTTTTCAACCAGCATTCGTAAATAGCATTTTTGAATAGCGTTTTGCCAGTTCAAGGTAGGCTTATTCAGAATCGAGTAGGCCAGAAACAAGCTGACCAAAAGGTTAGACTGAAACTGAAACTGAACTGAACTCAAGCATTGCTCAAACATAACAGCGTGTTTCTTTGGAAGGAAAAAAATTACATGAGGTTGCTGTTTTTGGGATTATAAAAAGTGGTTCATCATTCGTTTAGGGTTCGGCAACCTTTATAAGATGCTTTCTCGGATTCTATTGTTTTGCTCACTGCTTAAAAATCAGCCTCTTAAAACAATTCAGTAAATGATATTCCACGTGATACCCAATAATACCAAGATTAGACAGAAGCTGATAAATTTGAACTCTAAATTTTGTTCTGTCGTACCTTAGTACTGGAAAATCGGCGATGTTAGGTGTACGAACAGTCATTAATGTGATGGTGTTGTTGCCTGCTTTCAGTGCAATTCCTCCCGTCAAGGAGCTTCTTTCGTAGGCAAAGAAGCGGAACTGAAGACCAAAGTCATTCTCGATGCTCTGGCATCCCCAGAGTTCACCAATACCAAAATAGTCATAATTTACTCCTAAAATATAATAATAGTAAATTTAATATGAGACCTTAAACAAGTTAAGTTGTCTATAGACTCAATGTGCTAGAGCTGGGCATTGGGGAGTTTTCTTTATCGAAACTTTCAAAATAAAGAAACGCTAAAAATTTAAATGGGGAATCGTCAGTCAGTCGCGCCCTTTCTTTTTACTCCAACATGGATAAAGATATGATTTTTTTGGAATGTCGGTTTTATTGTGCTAAAAGCTGAAAATAAGTAAACTGAAAACAAGAATGAATAATGAAGACAACATCATTCCATAGTGTGAGGTTATTTGGAATAACGTCGACGCGCAATGTGTTGCACGAAATGTTTCTGGAGTAAAAAACGATCCTGATTCAGCAGCCTTGCCTATAATATTGTGCGCAATGTTGCAGGCAATCGATGTTGCGAGCCATGTCACACGATGCAATCTGTTGCACGCAATGTAGCTGAAGTAGAAAACAATCCTAATTCAGCAACCTTGCCTCCAAAATTGCGCACAATGTCGTACCGCGTGTGTGCGTATTAAAACTACTAACCATCGAACGTAGTCAAATGAGGATCACCAGTAGTTGTCGATGGTGCTCTTACATCGCATGCGAGGCCAATCCATCTTCGATCACATTTACAAGTCACGGTACAGTTCTCAGAGCCAAAGGGTTGGCCATTGACGCACCCTAGAAATATTGTAACATTTTCCATTATAAATCTGTTATTAAATACTAATAGTGATAATAATGGTCCTTAATTAGTGAGGGTGACACGTGACAGTCGAAACTAAGACTGATTAACTTGTGTCCCTCTATGTGTAACGTCTCTAAATTAGGAGGGACCCACAGCGAGAGACTCCCCATCTGAAGATATTTATAGAGCAAAGGCAGTACCTTTTACTAAGATATTTTAAGACTCCGAGTGTTTGTTTGTCTGTGGATTGAACCCAAGACCTTTCGCAAAACAGCTGTTCAATCCAATTCACTCAACTAGATGGCGCTATAGGTAAACTCTGGTCCCTAATCACATGCTTATTGTGTTTGAACGTGTGCAGATTGCAAATATCAATTAATTTAATTGTCTTAGTGTTTTATCCTCTTGCTAACGACTGCAACAGTGTGTGGATTTGACCGCGATTTTGCATTGATTCTTCCCGCACAACAGTCTGGTGCCCAATAACCAACTGAATCAAATGAAAGGAGGTCTCGTTCTTCAGCCACACACACACAAACTGCCAGGATTTGCAACTTTAATTTACCTGATGGTGGATCTGGTTTGGAACATCCATCTCCTGACCAACCAGTTAAGCAGACAGGAGGATCCCCACATTTTCCCAATCCATTGTTGGGTTTTTCATCATTTCCAAATCCAGTTTCTGGCGGTTCTGGTTTTTCAGTCGGCCTGCAAGTCTTAAAAAGGTAAACTTATTCAGTAATACGACAGCTTCTTTTTATCTTATATATTGATTACTTTAGATTTATGACATACATTAATCTCTGTTAAATAAGTTTTTAGTTCTTTCAGTTTACCTGGTCATGAGGTGGAATGTCAAAGCAATATCTAAAATGAAATTTAAGTAAAGAGCTACTTAAGATTTACCTATCTGTTTTCACCTACCAATTTGTTTTAAGGAAAATTACGATGGATACTTGCATGTCAGTCAGTAAGTCGGTAGGTTAGAGGTAGGATGGCAAGTTGGTGGGTTAGTAGGCAGTAATAGAGAAACGCAGGGAGGCAGGGAGGCAGGGAGGCAGGGAGGCAGAAAGGAAGCCGTAAGGTTGGAAGGTTTGAAGGTAGTAGGACAGTAGCCGTATTCACAAAACTCGGGGTACAAATAACTGTACTCACTCCTTGATAATCTGCCCAATACGTCCAGAGCTTGAGCTAAACATATTTTTCTCACCAATAGTTATACTGAGAGCAATTCTCGTTGCACCAATCTTGACCTTTAGTCCTTTTCTACCTAAAGGGTGGCACTTGGGCGAACACGAATTTAGTTTGCTTTTGAATGTTATAGGGATTTCCAAACTTAGATTGATAGTTGGTAAAGACTTTATCGGAGATCTTTCTGTTGACAAACGTGGAGGTGAGAATATTTTTACATTAGATCGGATATACGAGCTGTATCTGACATTAAATATTAATATATTAGGAAGATTATAGTTTAACGCATTTGCTTACCTTTGATCTCCTTTGATATTAGTTTAAATAAATTTTTTAATTGCCACTTTATTATTTTTGGTATTTTAGGCATAGCAGGAAGTTGCAACCTCAAGCGTGGTGTAAAACTGAAACTAAATGACAGCTCTCCGTTCGTTCCAGCAATGCAGCCCCCTGACTTTGTTATACTTGGCTATTTTACAGGGAAATAAAAAACAATGCATTAAAACAAACAAACAAAAATAAAAAGAAAGGAAAGCAAATTCGGAATCAAACCTGCACACATACACTCATTTTCTCTGAATCCCAAAGAAAAAATCTATAATAAATTGAATAAATGGGCTTAATCATAACAAACATAGACAGATTGTTACCTCTGATAGAGAGGACTGACATCTTCCTGTAGTTGAGCATTCCCCATTTGCCATCTCTTTGCTTATTCTTAAATGATAAAAAGCTGAACCATCTGCTGCGAGCTGTATGGGTTAAATCCGAAACAAAGGCGAATTAACAGATAAAACAGCCTTTTCCGTGCTCCCTTCAGTAATAATGATAATGGTAATAATATTCACATTGATAAAATACAATCAAGTGGTGCGCAAAGAGACTAAAACATAAAAGGACTAAAAATACTAATATCTATAAATTAATCTGTTAGAAAAACTATTAACATAAACTTAAAGAGCGTAATTGTTTCTTGATAGTATCAGTGTTTGAGATAACAGATCTTCAATTTGGGTATACAATAAAAAAAGCAAGAAAGAAGTGTAAGGAGATGCACGAGCCGTAGGCGAGTGCGTCTCACACTTCTTGAGTGCTTTATTTCTGCAAAGCAATGGTATGGCTGTTTTTAAAAAAATAGTTTTATTATGCAGTTATTCTAGTATTTATTTACGCAAAAAGAAAGACGATCGCAGGATCTATAGCAGCACTTCGCGCGCGCGGATGGCGTCAGCACGGTGCTCCGTTCACTAATACAGCACATTTTTCGACCAATCAGCGCACGCGTACTATCCTAACTATATAATAAATTGATACATGGTATAGTTCTGCTTTCCTGAAGTTAACGAAGAAATTATAGATGGTATCATGCGGCACCTTTTGCCTCGAAATCCATCCTTCCCCATAATTCTTCATGGAAGGCTTTGTTTACAGTTCGACGAAAGGATGGATACTTGAATTCAGAGACATGCGGCATGGACAAATAGCATGTTATAAACATTGAACAACTAAACCGAACCTCTTTTTAATTTTACTTTCGACAATTTTACTTTCGCACAAATCCGCTTTTTGGAACCTTATTTTAAGTTCTTACCTGTGCACTAACGCTTCCTGATGCATCAAGATCGAAAAAGATTCCAGATGGAATACAAAGAAAATAAATGCAAAGAAAGAATCTCCTAAGGGCTAAGCCACGGACCAGACTTTTGCTTGATGATGCTGAGCCGCTGTTAAGAATCAAGATACAAACCATAATGATCGTTTTGAACAGATCAAAAACGGTTTCTTGAAATGTATTTTCTATTTCTATGTATTTTTCAACTGAAATGTTTTTCCCCCTGTATTTCTTTCTTCTAGTACTTTCTAAATTATGGTGCTTATTATACAATAGTTCATATTGAAATTATTTAGTATCTTCTTCTGAATATTTTACGTTTAACTCTTATTTCCCTATTTGGTAAACGAAACTTGCCGAAGGGACCTGTAGCTGTTCATCACATGGACGGGGTGGAGAAGGGCGTTCGAGGTGTTATTCACGGGCAATTATTAAGTGTGATCTCCCTAACCTCTGGAAAGAGTTTGCTACCGTATTTTCCATCTTTTTTCACACCCCTTTCCCAAAGTCTTCTGAAGTATCCTACGCTATGATCCCCTGAACTGTTGCGTATTTCCCAAAGTATCTCACTTCGGTAAACAAGACGATTAATTTTACTTCTCATTGCAAAGAAAATTTTGTGAATTATACTTCAATTTGGTTTTCATATATAAGTGCGACAATGGGTCTATAGTCAAGCCAAAACTTTCAGATATTAAAATTGGCTTATGTAGAGCTTACCCTCGGTTTAGATTGAAAGAGACTCCTACGTATGTTGTTGCTCTCGCAGACATATAGATATTCATCCGTACTTTTGGCGGCTTTAACTTGTTGATACTCGCACTTGAGACTTCCAATTGCAGTGTAAGCGAAAATCCAACTCCGTAACTTAAATAAGAACTGAAGCCTCGTCGTCCTTGTTTCTAGTAAGAGAAGAAAGGTAAAAGTATTCATAATTATTAGGAGGGAGGAGGAGGAGGAGGAGGAGGAGGAGGAGGAGGAGGAGGAGGAGGAGGAGGAGGAGGAAGAGGAAAAGCAGAGAAGTTGGAGGAGAGGAAGAAAAGGAGAGGCAGCTGCAAAAAGTAGAAAGAGTAGAGAAGGAGAAGAGCGAAGTGGAGTAGGGAGGGATAATAAGGGAGCATAAGAGAGTGGGGAATCACAATGGTAAGAAAAAGAGGATCGGAGATGAATAGAAAAGGGGAATTTATTTACCGAAGTAAATCCCCATCTTCCATTCGCTCCAAAGAATCTATGGTAGGTAGCTCTTTTACGTCTGACATGACTAAGTGGTTCATCGATCCCTATTTCTGTGATTGCCGTTTCATTGACAATTGAAGTAACCGGAAGTACTTCAACGACCAAGTAACCTTGGCTGTAGTGGAAGGATTTCACCTACGTAAAAGTGCAAAGCGGATCATTACTTTTTATTAGTTATCTGTTCAAGAAGTGGATCGAATGAAATATTGGATAAAGCTGAATGAAAGGTAAGCTTTGAACCCAAGTAAATTTATCCATACTGAGTAATCTAATTTGTTTTCCAATCATAGGCCTTCTTCTAAGTACGATAGAAGTCGTGCGTTGAGGTCATGTTTCACTATTTTATGATGACTAAAAAATGCTGTAACAAAGCTTGACCACAATGACCCTAGTATCTTGGATAAGGTCCATAGTGTATAACATATGTATACTGAGGAATGTCATTAGGATTTTATCTTAGATTTAAAAATGGTTAACGATAAAACAAAGACATCTATAAATCAAGACTTGCCTTTGCAACAAATGGTTGGCTGGGTCTATCGACAATAATATCACTGACCGACATGTTCAATGTTTCATTGTTTGTCGCCTTTATCAGGAGATTTGGGTGGTTATCCCCTCCAGGGCAGCTCAAGTCCTCATCGCTTAGTTGTTTACTTGGGAATCTGGAGTAAAATTTTATGATGTTTAGCGTTCATCAGCTAAATAGGACCTGGAACAGACGCATGCATGTAGCTCTTTCAAAAAGGTTGGTAAAGGTTTTGTTCTTGTAGCTTATTAAGCTTGACTGAAATGTATTATACTTATATGTAAATGACGTCAACACAGAAGAAAATATTCCAGATAAATGTGCGGGAAAAAATTGGGACAATTTCATATTGTTATTGACCTTTCGCTGAATGTATTCACATCTTCACGTCGCCCATAGTGACATTAAGGATTGGTCACGCAACACAGAACAAAACCTTTGCCAACCTTTCTTGACATAGTTGTATAATAGCCAGATCAGGGAAAAAAGAAGAAAAAGAAGAAAAAAAAAAAAAAAAAAAAAGAAAGAAAGAAAGATTATCATACATACTTGAAACTCATATCAGTGGTATTGTCACATCTCAGTAACAAAGTCTCAACAAATACAAATTCGGACGTTTTGTTGATGCTTGTTATAGTGGAAAGAAATCCATGGCTTTGGTTGGAAACTATGACATCACCAGCCTCGATCATGAACGGCGTATTAGAAGCATTAAGTACCAAATAATAGGACGCTGCTTTTTCTGATCTACCTCGTACATGTGACCAACACACTTGTAGACAAATGTATCTGAAATTAAAGCAGTAGTTATAAACAAAATTGATACCGCTGTAGGACACAGCATGCAGAGGATACAAAATATTACAGCACGGCTTAGCACGGCAAGAATTGGGAATAGCAAATTGCATAACCTACCTTGCGGGATGATACGAACAATTTCACTTAACGATACGTTCCCGTACATTACGTCGTTTATCATTTCCATATCAGGCTCTGTCTCCACTGTTACTTCATCCTGAAGGGACTCGAGATTTGCGTCAATTTGAAAATCAGCATACTGTATAAAATCTCCGATACTTGCAGGATCAGCAGTGACAAATGTATATGGTTCTGTCGGTAAAACGAAATCAAGAATAGATTTTCTAATTATTTTCTTTCATATATTTTAGAACATAAATGAGAAAGAGAGTGTGAGAAAAAAGGTTAGCCTTGATTTTATTCATAGAGTATTCATGTGATCCAGTGAAAGTAAGTGAAATTTCAAAGTGTTTTTGTATTGTTGAAGTTGTAAATAAATTTGCTTTACAATTCAAGTAGTAGCGGAGCACCATTCTTAAGAAAAAATGGTAAACCATCGAGATGATTTTTCATGGCTTGGCTGACGTCACTTCCGTCCGTACGTCCGTGTACACGACACAGGGATCCCGCTTGATGTCAAAGCAAAACTACTCACGAATGCGGCTCTCAAATGCACAGAAAGAGACTTTCACTTTAAAAAGCTAAAGAATATTCAAAAACATTTACAAACTCCAATTTACTTTACAAAGAAATTAGTAATTTTGTATTTTGCATTGCTTTTTTCCATTATTTTCTATTTTGTCTCAGTTGTTCTTGTCAAGTTTAAATTTAAAGTAAGATTTGTTTTTGGAAAACTGTAGAAGACCTAATTAAGTAAACCTTATTTGCTCACCTTAACCAGTTTTCAAGACTGTTTTTTGGTCTTGATTTGTCCTAAATCTCCAGATTTTCGATTTCAATGAAAGACATCAGAGGTAAATTTCACTAAACTAGATATTGTGTTGGATTATCTGTAGTTATCTTTCGTTTTTTTTTTTTAAGTAAAAGAGATTCAAAGCCTAAAACTGTCGGCCTTGGAAAACTTTGTCGAAGAATCTTCCAAGGACAAAACTAGCCCCTGGGGGTGGTGGTGAGTTGTGTACACAAAAACAAAAAACAATGTAGTGCATTTCGATTCGATTTCACTGCGTGGTTTTTATTATGGAAGAAATTATCTTCATCTCGAATAAAAAATAATTGAAAATTTCTTCCCCGATCTTATTTTTACCTTTCTGTTTCATTTAAATTGTTCTCCCTGTGACTTCCGTATCGGGAGCTCCGCTTTTAGGCAGTGCCTAAATATTTATATTAGTGAATATTTTGACACTAAAGTGAAGAAAATCCTTCGTAAATGAGACAGTCCGCTGTAATCAAGAAACACAGTAATTGTATGAATTCGAAAAGGGTCTATAGACCCCGAATAGCAGGTCGGAATGCAGCTCAATTTGGAGGACATAACAATAGGTTTTCCAATTCTCAGGAAATTGGACTTCGTTTGCTATGTCCTCCAAATTGAGCTCCTTTGACGTCACAAGCAAGGGGTTTCTTCTTACCAAAATCTTTGACATTTGAAACTTTATGGAACACTCCTCCTGCTTGATTACTTGAAATACATTACCAGGATTGAGAGTCAAGTTAGCGTTAAAAACAAACACTGTTGTGACTCTGCCATCTGGTTCTTTTGCTTCACATCTGTACATTGTTACTTCTTCAGGACTTATACTCCTAGCATTGCCGTTCATTTGAGTGTTGTCTATTCGCGTTGGATCAGAGTAATCGATTTTCACATGCCCATTCGGGCAACGGGTTTCATTCCAAGTTCTACAACTTTCTGCATCCTATTGAAAAAGAAAACAAAACTCGCCATTATTCTCGACCGCCCTTTTTATTGGCTTCAATGCGTAAGGCTCATGTGAAATTCAAAATTTGGCTGAGTCTAATTCTTCTTCTTTGCATGGTACATCCGTCAATGTTGGAGATATTTAACAAAGAACTTTTCGTGAGCCTACTATTTTAATACCACCAATATGACAGTCATGTACAGTCAACTCTACCATCACTTAGGTGTCGGGAACAGGGATTTAGTTACGGTTATATTGTTCTTTGTCAGTTTCTTTTGTTTAGGATTTTCCCCCTGCCCGTAATGGCGAGGTGTCAGTAATATCGGGTGGTCCGCAAGGGGAGAGTTGACTGTATTTTTTTTGGCTCTCTTTGGCTATTGAATGACAGCTGCAAAACACTGAAATCATTAATCTATTGGCGCTGTTCATTTTAAACATATTTCAGTAATAGAAAGAGTCCTGTTAAGGCCGAGAAAACGTGGTGTGTCTTGAGTTATCTGGGTCGCAGAAATATAAAAGGTATTCTAACATCAAAATACGTACCTTGGCCTGGAAGCACTTTTCGTGATCTTTGCACCTTTGACACGATTCCTTACTTGCAAGATCTGAGAAACGGTTGCAAAGTTGCCGATTGCAGTCTAACAGCTTCATGAAAATGAAAGCAACATAAAGCGAGAAAGAAAAAAAAAAATCAGTCATTTGTCACACCTCATGTTCCTAAGCTTGCTTCTCTCGTGCTCTACAGCTCCCAGCGTTGTTTATATCACAGTACATAGACATGTGCGTGGGTTTTATATTCCTTAAGTACTGCGCAGCATCAAAATTATAGCAACTGTTTATATTACATCCTAAATGATTTGCTGACAACAGGATCCCTGGCCATTTAGTTAATTTAGTCACAAAGAATTTAGTCGGAAATGGGAAAGACCTTACGCCTAAATAGCTGTTGTGTGTCAATGGAAATTCAGGCATCCTTACATCAGACACACAAATAATCTCTAAATCTAAGCAAACAGATCAAGGTCCCAAATGATAAACTTTATTTGCTTCAATTTACCGTTATTTGTCTGCGCGAACAGAAGCCGATTCTTCCCATTGTATAGCAATTATAAAAGAACCAGTCTTGACAAGTTCCAAAGTAAGATCTTCCACCATGTCCTGGCAAACACTGACCAAGGTTGTCACACCAACCACAGTTTTTACTGGAAATACAAGATCTGCAGTTTTGAAACTGGGTGCAGTACGAATATGTACAAGCCCTGCCCTGAAAAGGTAAAATCAACACAAACATCAGAAATAACTAGCGTTAAACCTCTAAAGAAATAAGGAGTTTCTTTATGAAAGCTTCTTTGGACTCCCGTTATCTCGAACCCCAGATATCTCGAACTTTCCGACGCAAGTGAAAGGGTGCGCGCGTGCTGTGTGACCTCATAAAGCACGCGCTCCCAACAAATCAGAACGCGAGGTTTAGAACAGTTATTTTATAATTGTCGATATCCTTAAGGTGGCTGCCTACTTTTGAACATTCGAATTGAGCCCACGATGAGCGCACGCTCAAAAACCGCTGAAAAATCTACAAGATTTTATTGAAGGACCATACGCGTTTTGAGCTTCAACAGGGCAAAACCCTCAAATTTTGCACGGGACTCTATATTTTTTAATAGCTCACTCGAAAAAACTCTCATAAATCTATGTTATATCAACATTTAAAAAAAAGTTTAAATCAGCAACACATAAAAAAATAGATTTTTGTAGGGATTTTTGTTCGACTTTATGAAATTTTTAAGAGCACCAAAACTACAAAATATAAGAAATTAATTTATCTTTTTGTCTTTTTGTTGAAAATAACCACGTATTATTGTAGAATGATTGACTAGCCTTCACTCGTGCAATCATATAGTCTGCAAATAACTATGATCTTATGGATCTTATTTTTTTTCTAATGACTTCCGGTGGCGCAGTTTTTACTCCAAAAGCTCGTGCATAGGCTTCCATTAAATGCTGATTATCTCGAAAACAAGCTCGGGACACCCTATTTTTCTTTCCAGATTTGGAATCAGTATTAAATTTCAATTCGGAAAATCGAAGTTTAAAAAAAAGTTTAAATCAATTTTCAAAAAGTAGGCAGTCACCTTAACTTCTCCTGAGCATTACTTATACATACAAAGGTTTTTTTCCTTTGCCTCGGTTCGGCTATTTATTATATGAGCTAAAACAAAACAAGTATTTGTCAGATAATTAAAACGTACGGATATTCCAGGAAGACAGCGACAGACGTTGGGTCCAACGCAAGTACCATGTCCAGAACAGTTACGAAGATTGTTACAGTGGAATTTTGAGCAGTCAGGACCAGTCCAACCCTTATTACAGAAGCACGTCGTTCCAACGCATTTACCATTATGGAAACAGTTGTTTGGACAACGAATCACTAAAACGATTTACCGGACAAAGAGTAACAATTGTGTTCCTATTTTCTTAGGAAGAAGAAAAGGAGAGAGAAAAAGAGAGAGTGCAAAAAAAGAAAGAAAGGAAGAAAGGGAGAGATGAGCAAGGAAGGAAGGAAGGAAAGAAAGAAGAAAGAAAGAAAGAAAGAAAGAAAGAAAGAAAGAAAGAAAGAAAGAAGAAAGAAAGAAAGAGAGAAAGAAAGAACTTACGTGGCGTTTTGGAGCACACGAATGGCTGTAGACTTCCACATGGTGTGATACTAAAGTTCCCATCTTGACTATAAACGGAACATCCAGAAATCTGGACAAAATGAAGAGAATAAGTTATAAAAAACGACGCAAATGTATGTATTTCCATTTCTTTGCGGAATGGTGTTTCACTCACTCACCCCCTCCCACTCTCCCTTGTCGACGTTTTTCGTTTGCTGATCCTCTTGCAACATAAGACTTAACACACTAAATTCTAAATCAATCTGTAAGTTAGCCATGCCCTGACTTTAATCAGCCCAGAGGATGTTTCAGGGTTTGATCTGTGAGTTAGCCCTGCCCTAATTAAGACCAGCCCAGAGGTTGTTTAGGGATCAACCTTTGAGTTAGCCATCCCCTGACTTTGATCAGCCCAGAGGTTGCATTGTCATTTCAGGGTTCAATAAAACTTAAATAAAAATTTACTAGGCTGTATTTTATTTTACCTACTTCTCTTCCAGCTTATCATTGAAATAATTGGAATATATCATCATTACCACGACTAAGCTTTCATCAATCAAACGTGGACCAGATTATAAGGAATGTACTGTGTATTTTACCTCATTTGAACCAGTTATCCACACTCGAGTCGCTATTTCAAAGGTTTGCTCCTGATATCTGTTGAAAACACTCTTGATGAAACTCATATCAAGTTCTTCGCTAGAACCAAGCAAATGGCTGCCATATTTCTATTAAGAAATTACGATAAAATCATATATTTTGGCATTTAAAATTATTTTAAAGCTGGCGCCAACAGAAATGGTGTGAATCAAAAATTGCATTCAGTATCAAAGTAAGAAAGTAAGATGGATGGATGGATGGATGGATGGATGGATGGATGGATGGATGGATGGATGGATGGATGGATGGATGGATGGATGGATGGATGGATGGATGGATGCATGGATGCATGGATGATGGATGGATGGATGGATGGATGCATGGATGCATGGATGGATGGATGGATGGATGCATGGATGGATGGATGGATGGATGGATGGATGGACGGATGGATGGATGGATGGATGGATGGATGGATGCATGGATGGATAGTTCGATGGATGGATGGATGGATGGATAGTTCGATGGATGGATGGATGGATGGATGGATGGATAGTTCGATGGATGGATGGATGGATGGATGGATGGATGGACGGACGGAAGGATGGATGGATGGATGGATGGATGGATGGATGGATGGATGGATGGATGGATGGATGGATGGATGGATGGATGGATGGATGGATGGATGGATGGACAGATGGAACGTACCAAACAATATTTTTCAGCCTCATAGTAGGGCATGGGACCTCCATGGTATAAGAAACAAGATTCTTCAAATAAAATCCATCCTGCTGCAGGGCATGATACTGTAAAAAATGAATACCAAAAACTTTTACAGCTTATCAATAGTATTGGACGTAAAGGTTTACTTAATCCAGAAACTTTTGTCGGACCCAAAGGAGATAGGTATATAAGCGATAGGTATAAAGGTCGTTACCAGACAGAAAGGAATTATGGGCATACATCAAACACGAATAATCGAGGTGTTTTGTCGACAACAAACTTGTTTGCAATAAGAATACTTATAAATATAAGAAACATCAGGAAGGCATTCCATTCTCTATTCTTGGATGTTTGAGTGACCTATTGCTTATCAACTATCGCAGCCTATCGACTTATCACCTTTGGCTCGACGAACCTTTGTTGAAATAGCTGTATAACTAATCGTACTTACAGGGTACGGCAGTTGGAGGCCTGAGTGGTATATAGGGATGGTAGTTTACTGTTGGAAGTTTGTAATCGTCTGACACATCACGAATGCGCATCCCTACAATGTTTGGTGATCCAAATCCCCACCAATTGCTAGTTGCATTTATCGATCGAAAAGAGCTTGCTCGGTCTGTGACAAGCTCATAAAGATTGGAAGGATTCTTGATGATATTCTTGTAGATCTCCACTGGACCATTACAATACATTGTAGACCCATAGTCTTTTATCAGCCCATGATTGTGATAAAAGGTGTTGTTTCGAACTTTTATCAATCTATTAACTATGGTTCTCTTGTTCAGCATGATCTCTAAGTTGTACCTGCCATAATTATCGTAAACGAAGTTTTCTTCCAGAGTACAAACCACCTGAGATAACTTAATGTTGCTGTGTATGGCTTGGCCTGCGCCTTTACCGTTGTTACCATTAATATTGTTACCAAATATATCGATGTTAAAGGCCTTTCCGCCGTATCCAGCATCTACGTATATTGTTTCCTTTTTGTTGCCTTCGAAATAATTTCTTTCAATCATGCTCTTTATGACCAAATTGCCATGGCTGTTTCCAACTGTTGCATAAACGCCTCCATTGTTGTTATTTGATATAAAGTTATTTAATATATAAAATGGATTGTTATATGTGTTAATTCTGATGGTACCGGTGGTACTGGCGTCATCTACGGCATCAGTAAACTTGTTTCTGTGTATCTTTATGTTGAATTGCTGAATCGGGACGTTACTTTGCAGTAGAATACTATGTTTTCGGTTCTTCGTAAAGGAATTCCCATTGACATTGATATTTTCTGAAACTCATTCAAAGGTATTAAGTTACAAAATGATTTTGAGACCATGATATATGTTCAGTTAAAAAAAATTGAAATTGTGTGCATGGAAGACGCTGTAAGGCGGAAGACAAGGCACCGTGTAGCTAACAGGCTATAAGGTAATTTAAAACCATAAACTCTTATGTATGTTAAGCTTCTATTTTAATATTACTGACGTAATAGGTAATAGGGTAAAAAACCGTTATATTCTTTGTAATGATACGCGTAAACATATAAGGCAGTTAGTTTTGCTTACTTTTACTTACATATATACAATGTCATACACGGACTAGTTAACTTACCAGCGGAGCAGTTTTCAAACTTTAAATTCTTGAAGTAAATATTACGATTCCATGCACGACTTTTGATGTGCGCGAACAGTACAAGTCTGAAAGGCTTGTTTCTTAAAGGAATTTTAATTGAAGTCTTCATCCACAATCTCTCCTGAGTTTCTTCTTCATCAGATGACCATAATTTAGTATGAATTTGTTTTCCGTTCTCGTATTCCTCTCGTATTACAGCCAGCCATAAATAATTGTGCTGAAAAAATCTGTACTCGAAATACAGCTGACATGCTGTGGCATTTGCGGTGATCATAGGACTCACAAGATTAGCATAAAATTCGCGCCACAAATGTAAATATAAAGGTAGACCAATCGTATGCCCTGTCGAAGAAAAAATAATAAAACAGTTAAGAAAGGTTTGTGTAGCTAAATGAGAGAAAATAATGTAAATTGTTGTCAATTGTGTATATATTATACGTACCACTTCCAGCATCATAAACATTTTTAAACGCGAGATTCGTTGACATTCCCAGGACCCTTTTATTTAAGACACTTTGCCAACCGCACATATGATTAAGTCGAATAAAAGTACATGGCATATCTGAAGAAGATAAAAATAGTTATATCAAGGGTACCCACTCACTGAAAAATGTCCAATCTTGAAAAGAACCGCCATGCACGATTTCAATTTACTTTTTAACTTAACCCTTCATAAACGACCGTGGGATTTTCTGAACCTCATTAAGCAGAAAAAAGGGGTGGGGTGGGAGGGCAATTCAATAAAATTCAGTGAATGAAATTCAATTTCCTGGCACAATCCAGTGGTGGGCCATTTTCAAATAAAACAATTTGTCAAAGTAATCATGAGAATAGAAGGCGTTTTGCACTCTTGCTCATCTACAAACTTCAGCAGTATGGTATTTGGTGTCAACTTCTTAGGCCCCGTCCATACGTTTCCGGAAATGTTTGTATCCGTATCCGGAAATTTTCGAAAACGGTCTCCAGAGTGGAAATTTTCGTATACGCTCCGAATACGGATACGTGTGGACGGTCGTATCCGCAAATTTCGAATACGCTGACGTAAACACGATTTTGCGCATGCTCAATAAGAAAACTGTCCGTCAAAGGGACTAGGCACTAGCGTGCATCAGGGCGGATCAAGAAATTTCCGGATACCTGTGGACAGTGAAAACGATCCGAAAACGATTCGAATACGCTGCGTGTGGACGCGAACATTTTAGTATCCGCCAAAAAACATTTGCGGATACAAAAATTTCCGGATACGTGTGGACGGGGCCTTAAGTAGTAAATTTCTTGACCTTTGCCAACCTTTTTTGAAATAGCTGTCAGTATACGTACCTTCCAGTTCTATTGCAGTAACGAGAAGTACGACTTGTGAGGAAAATGTTCCTTTCCAGGTTAACTGTACCTCCTCAAAATCGATGTATAAATAGTAACCCTTCCAACGATAAGTTTCAGTGTTTATTATGTCAGTTTGACCAACATGAACACGTAGGGTTTGTGACCCCTTGACGCTCAAAACGTTAATAATCATTCCCATGCCTTTTTCAGTTCGAAGTCTTTTTTGACATTCGATTGTGGGATAATCTTTCGTATAACCTTTAGCGGGTGTCGTTTCAAAATAAAGGAATTCGCTTTCTTTTACATCTATCGTTTGCATTTTATTATCACACAAAAACAATCCATCTTGTCCGACGAACGAGCTGATTAATTCATCATCCCAATGAATAAAACGAAGACCATTATTGTTTTCAGATATGTGAGAATCTTGAATGACAAAGGATTTCGAGTTTTCCATAACTGTTATTCCTGTTCCTCCAGTATTCATGAACTGACTCTTCTCAATTTTGTGGTTTTTGTCTGGTAACACGATGGTGAGACCCCCAGAAGAACAGTTAAACACTTTAATATGTCTTATTATTGGAACTCTCCGAATCATTTCAATAGCCGAGGTATTTGAGCTTTTCCTCTTCCCAGCGTACATAATGTCAACGTATTCAAGAACTGATGTACTGTTACTTGCATTGATTTTTTCAATCGGAGGGCGTGAAAAACGAATAGATCCCCATTCTTTTCCATGGCACCTTAATCCAACGACACTTTGACAGCGATGGATGTTTTGACCTGTTGAATTCTTTGCGCATTTTGTAATAGATGATTCATTTCCCAAACAACGTAACTCAAGAGGATACGTTAGATTGTTTTCTGTATTACCGAATCTTATTGGGCT
This sequence comes from Actinia equina, assembly GCA_011057435.1. Taxonomy (NCBI): domain Eukaryota; kingdom Metazoa; phylum Cnidaria; class Anthozoa; order Actiniaria; family Actiniidae; genus Actinia; species Actinia equina. Next base: position 54,229 of record WHPX01001466.1, read on the forward strand.
CATGTCCAAATTTGGACCATCATAACCAAGCTGACGGCAGGCAACAATGACGTTTTGTCTTATCCACTTCTCTGTACATAACGGTTTCCAACTTGTATTGTGATAAACTTCCAATCGACCATGCCAAGGAAAATCCCCATCCATTAACCGAATGTCAAATGGAAGTGCTTCAGTGTTCTTGGAATTCTCAATGTGCTTGAAGGTGATGTGCTGTTCTTTATCACCTCTTGCAATGAGTGTTCCAAGCACTAATATACTCGCGTATGGTGCTAACTGAACAGTTACTCCAGGTTCTATTGTAAGCACGGTGTTGGGTAGCACTGTAACATCTCCAAGAACCTTGAAAGGGCTGTTGTTGCGTCGGAGGGTTATAGAATTATGTATCCTTCCCCTGAGTATTGACTTTTCAAACAACTCATCGAATGCAGAGTCAGCGTCATACACTTTTGTTTTCAATACCTTATTTTCTAAGGCAAGAAAGTGTCCATAGTTGACGATGCCGTATTCATAGTTAATATCAAAACTGAGGACTCTTCTTGAGATGTCTTCGTTCGTTCCCCACCATGTTTCATTGGCGTTTAATTGAGGCAGCTGAGACAAGCCAAGGGTATAAAGACACAACTCAAAGTCAAATAGTGTGTTACTCATTTTATTATTTCTCCATTTGACGTCTTTAAATACTAATATACCGCTTACGTCAATAACACAGCTTTTAACGTTTGAAAATACTGAGGAACTAGGGTGGCTTTCTTTGATAGCGTTGTCAGTCAAAGACAGTTTTTGTACGAGTGTACTGGCAGTTATCTCATAAGCAGCTTGAAGAAAGATCATGACCTGGCCAGTATTGTTAGTAAAGGTATTGTTCTCCAAGATAAGGTCTTTTTCAATTCGAAGAAACTTTAGAATTGGACAGCCAAAACAAAGATTGTTTATGAACGTATTTTCTTTGATTCGTAGAGGTAGTGATGCAACAGCTGTTTTCAAAATAACTGCAGGTCCGAAGTTTCCTAAAAACGTGTTCTTATCAATGGCCACAAATTGAGCGCTATAACACAGATCTATGACAGCGTCTTTATTACAACGATTTGAAATAAAACTGTTATTTTTGATTGTATACGTTGTATGAGGGAAAAGATCTCCAATTGAAATAACCGAAGGTTCGGAGTTGTTGAAAAAGGTGTTCCCTTCGATGAGCCATTTTGCCAGGGACGTAGCTCGTTCAATATTGACGACACGCCCAGCATTATTGGAAAAGTTGCTGTCTGTCACATGGAATTCAATTGCAGAACCCCAGTTGTTTTGACTGTGTGCATTAACACAATGTAGTTTATTCTCATGGAATCTGCATTTGTTGACGTAAAGAGAAGTTTGAGAATATGTTCCATATAAATTAACCGCATTTCCAGTGATCTGTGACATTAAAGAGTCTTCTATAGTTATAGTTTTACTTCCAGAAGCCCATGCATGAAGTCCTTTGTTGCTACATTTCGAAATGACGCTTTTTGAGATAAAGATTTTACCTGCAATCCCTTCATTGTAATTGTCGTTTAGGGAATATAAGAAGACGCCCGTAAGATGACGTGCAATGGTTGATGACTGGACAAAGAGACTTGTGATTGATGAACTAATTTCGATGCCATTCTTAAGACTGCTTTGAATGGTGGAGTTTTGTATAAAAATCGATTCCGTACGAGGACCATGAACATAAATTCCACTTCCTGAAGTATTTTCGATTTTACAGTTTTTTATCGAAATCTTCCCATTTTGCTTCATATGTCCATTTGTATCTGCAGGTAAAAGAGACAACAGAACAGTGAAAAGACTTCTGAAGTTTTTGTTACAATTACGAAAAAAACACAGTAAGAAATATTTGTCAGCATATTAAAAGAATAGCATGCTAAGGTACGAGTAAACCGTAGATAAATGAATACTTCTTTAAATTTATTAATAGGATATAATATGCTGGCAAGCTAAAAGGTAATGTGACGTATCGTATATTATACTCACCATTAAGAGAGAAAGCCAATAGGTGTACGAGCATTGGGCTGTAAGCATAGTACTTCATAAAACGGAGATGCATGCGTGAGGTATTGGCATATAAAACAGGTCTGTCCTCCCATGAAAGATCTTCCAATTTCCATTGTTTTCCACCACTATTTACATTTACACTGTCATAGTAATGGGAACTATATCTTATGTTTTTGTAGTTTATTTGCAGAGCAATGTTTGATCTGTTCGTCGTATATACTTCTTGATCGCAAGTTGATGGTGCCGTTTCTCCAAATGGAGAAAAGATCAAATACCTTGAATCACCTTCTTGAATGAATATTGACTTTTCTTTACAATCAGAGACGTGGTGAATAAATGCAGGGTCTGACATTCTTCGTGCGTCTAAATCAAGATCGTTCCACAAGCTTTTTGAATAAAGACCGTTGCCTTTAGCATCTATGATGTTAACACGATCTAGAGGTGCATGGGAAAAACTGATCTGCATACCGTTGGATTCAGTACCCTCTACCAAGGAACTAGATAAAGTAGGCACTCTTTTGAAGGGATTTGAATACAAAACCTGTACACCAACAGATGCTGAGTTCTTCACCATTATGTTTCTCAGGACGTGGTCATCAAAATCCACTCTTAAAGCTGCTGAGGTTATTTTGAGGTCTGTTCTGTAATTATGACCCCCTTCGTGGATCTCAAGGTGCATAAGACTATTTTTGGCTTTAGTCATGGCAAGGTGAACACCAGACCAGTAGGGTCTCTTACATCGAAGGTACAAGACATAATCGCCACAACGTGGAGTATATCTAAGATTTTCATAGTTACATGGACTCATGTCCAGGGCTATGTTGTGGTCACAATTTAAGTCGTTGATAAAGCCATGTTCTTTTCCACTTGGATAATGCAGGCTATTACTTTCATACTCTATATTGAAATGGTTGCAGACCATTCCTGGTTGAAAGTTAAAATTTCTCTTGACACATAGAGTCATCCATGTACTGTTGATTTTAATCTCAAGATTGCCGTACCAACCATTCTTCAGTCGTATTCTTGAGTCAACAACTTTGTCTAGAGTGAACTTCACAGTTGCGCTTTCTTCGCCATAAATGTTCAAGCTTCCTTGAACAATGAACGCAGATCTCGGAGGAAATATCAGAGTTACGTTAGATTCTATGACGAGAGATCCCTCCGGAAGAATGACTAAATCATTCACCACCTTATATGGGACTGATTTGTCGGATAATATTAAGTGCCTGTTTAGTGTACCGCCCAAATGCGAGTCTTTGAGAAAGCACAAAGGCCTGGTGGTATTCAATGAAATAATATCTGAGCTATGGTTGCTCAGAAAGAAGGGAAAATAATCAGCTTTGACAAGATCAAGTCTATCTTCCTTATCAAATATCAAGTCCTTTATCCTACATTCGTCTTTTGTCCCCCACCAATTGAGGCTTGCATTTATGACTCTTCCACGAGCCACAAGAGCGGCTGCTACTTGATAAGTAAAGTTGGGATTTTCAAAGGAATTTTGCACTATCTGAAATGTTCCTTCTTTCAAGACAATTACAGCGTCTTCAGTCATTCTGCTATAGAATCTCGAGGGCAGTTTGGTCTGTTTGTTCATCACAAAGGAGTTGTGTCGCAAGACAGCGGAGCGAATGGTATACCAGGGCTGCAAATCAATGTTGACCATGTACTGGCCCGTGTTATTTTCAAACCTGTTTGAGGAAATCTGTACTCTTATTGGATATTTATGTCGATCGCCACATTTGGTTCCTTCCCTTACAGTTACAACCTTACCCAAATTGCCAAGAAATGCGTTTGAGGCTAATGTTCCTTGTAGAGCAAACATACCAGGACAATCAATGTGGATAACACTCTTCTTATTGATGATGAAAGTGTTGTTTACTGCATCGATAAAAACTTGTCTAGGCGTTGTTGAGTAATAGCAAGTATGTTCTTTATAGAAACCAAATGTTTCTAGTGTGTTGTTGGCAAACGTATTGCTTTCTAGCCGGATGCTGACGTTTCTTACGCTATTAGACTTGTAGGTGCAAGAAATAATTAACTTCAAACCAACTTTGCTTCCAGAAATATAACACCCATAAACTGAAAACAATGTTATGCGGTTTCCTTGTGAATTCTCATACACATTTATTGCTCTTTCTTTGTTGTCGATAAGGCTTACGTTGACCATCAAAATCTCTCCGCCGTGATTGTTCAAGTAAAACCCATGCTTGTTATTTTTCTTTAGGATACCATGATCGATAAACAAGCGAGATATGCCATCTTCAACACGAAGTCCGCTTTCCTGGTTTCGAGATGCAGTGAACTCCAAAATCTTAACAGAGCCACCTTGCCTTTGAAAATAGAATCCATGGCCACCATTCTCGTTTGCGGAGCTTCTTGCAATGGCCACCGGAGATGAACATTGTGTAAAATACGCACCATACTTGGAATTTAAAGTTGTTGTGACGTCTGTTAGCATTAGTAAACCATTTGATATCTTCTCCAAAGTTAGGCCTGTTTCCTTGTTCATAGAAATTACCAAGCTTGTCAAATTTAACTGAACTTCTCTTAGAGATCCGATATAAATTCCTCGAGCATTATTTTCTTTAATCGCTCCTTTTTTCATCATCAGGAATCCTGTTCCTTGGTAGACCTTAACTCCATCCTGCTTATTGTGACTTATGTTAAAGATCTCTAAAACAATTTTACCGGAGACGTTTTCCAGTACCAGACCAAGTTGACCATTATTCACAACATCAAGATCAATTAGCTCTAGTTTTCCAACCAATCCATTGATGTTAACACCGTCAAGGGCATTTTGGTTCATTTTGCTGTTAGTCATTTGAAGATGGCCTGCAAAATTCTCTATGTTTACTCCACGCTTGCCATTATGGAGAAACGTACAGTTTGACAGCAACACAGATCTTGTAGCTGTAATCAATAGTAAAAAGCCCCAAACAGGCATGATTAAACAAGAAAATGTACAAGAAGAAATAATGCTTGTTGGTTAAGGAAAGCAAGATCTGTTCGATATTACTATTAGAATCACCTGGTTCTTCAAGCTATGATTTAGTTTTTGTTTATTAACATTAAATAAATGGAAATGGCCGTATCCTTTCTTTGGGAGTCACGCTGTGTCGTTTCTATGGGGTACGTAAAGAGGAAGGGAAAGAAATAGGAATATTTGATCGCTAGCTCTCGAACAAAATGTATGTCATTAAATGTTTTAGTAAACTCAATAAATCGTGGCATGGGTTGTCTGTGTTCGAACACAACATTTTTTTGCAAATCGTAATTTACATTTTTACAACAAAGTTATGGGCAAGCATTTGTCGGGAGCAAAGAGTAAGCTGCATATTTTTTGCTTACAATTCCTTTTGGTAATTCCTCCATAATAACTTTCTGTGAAATATACATGGAATGGACAAACGTACCCTAGATTGGTATCACTCAATGAGCTTTTAATTCCAATTTCCATTAGGACTTCAAGAAACTTGTCACAGTGCGACTACTCCAACCAAATTTTCCACAAATCATCCAATCAAAAGTAGCAATCTGAACAATATAATAGCTACAAATCGGACAAACATCCATGGATTTACACGGCTGAAAAGACTGTCGGCACCTTTGTTGTCGAATATAAACGTGCTGTCGCAAAGAGACATGGTGATAAGATTTTTAAAACAGTTAAAACAGTGTCAGCCTGATAATATCTTTGTCTGGAAGAAACAAACTGTCATCATAAAGACTGTGTTTTATACGGTCTCTAATTTGCTTTCCTGTAGTATTTGAAGTCGTACATTACTATTTTTAATTTCTATATCTTTATGGTGACACAAATCACTAATTTGCGAAGAAAATATATTACAAGCTCTTCTTCATCATTTAGTTTTAGCAACCGGAACAACAGAAGAATATTTAAATTCAAAACTGTCTAAATACTTTAACACTATTGGATAATTTGTGGAATATTTGTCGAGTAAGTGCCTATCACCCTTTTATGGGGTAAGATGTTGAATAACCATGGGGAGAAAAAGTTTGAGTGCGGCTTCTTTAAGTTGTAAAGCTTTTCCATGTCAAATGCTAATGCCTGGCACTTTAACGGTACGCGTTCTTCACAATCGTATGGTTTTGCCTTCTCAGTCGGTTTTATAAATATAAAATGTTTTAATGCAATAAAATGCAATGCAAAATTGGTGCGAAATTTGAACATTCAGATTTCCTCCCGAATACTTGAACAGTTACCTTTCTCGTCAATGATGGCAAATTCAACCTTGCTGGTTCCTTGTTTGCTTCTAAACTCTATCTTCAACGCATTGCCATTGGTTATCGTTGAAGGATTGTGGAGTTTTCCATCGTCGTTTTCGTTTGCTGTTGATATTAGTGTCCAGTTCCCCTGAGCATCTTTTTCAGAAACTTGAAATGTAAATGATGTGCCCTTTATGTTACGGTAGTGTATGGAGAGATTGGAACTGTCGTTTAGATAGATCTCCTGTTTTTAAAAACAAATCAATGTTACTACATACAATGCGTTAGTTCTCAATGCAATGAATCGTAATGCTTGGGGACCTTTAGAGAAACAAGACTGATGTCAGGTAGGGTATTTGAGTGTATTTGTTGTAACTAGTAATACTAAATGCTACCATTACGAGAAAATAACTTTCATGTAAACCATGAGTAAAATAATGACTTTTTTAAAATACTTTTTGTGTGAACCAGTTCAATTTTGTATATTTAATGAAGTCTTAATAGCTGTCACAACTTATTGGAAGTATTAATCTTTTATTACTTAAAAACGCATAACTCAAATCAAGAAATATTTTACCATTCAACTATTTACTTCATGTAGAATCAGTACTAAAAGTATTGCGAAGGTTCATGTGCATTGTAAACAGCATCTACAGCATCTAATTACGAATGTGGGGGTCAAAACGAAAGGACCCCCTTCTTTGGAGTCTTGAAATATTTTTGGATGTTAATTTTGGTTGTTTTGACTCTCAGGGTAGGGAATTAGTGCTAGTGGCCTACTAAACTTGAAATCAACCTACGCTTTTCATAACGTATGTGTGAAAGAAAACTAGGCCTCCTCGCAATAGATCACCTAACATCGCCTAAGTTTCACTTTCTCTGCCTTACTATAGCCCATTCTTTTACTACTTAGATCGCCTTACATTGCTTTATGTCGCCCTGTACCATCCAAGTTTATGCCCCCCTCCCTCTTTTTTTGGAAAAAATGCCTTGGAAATTGCCTTTTATTGCCATTCCCCGCGGCGGGGTAAGGACCCAGAGGAGGCAGGAAAAAAACTATACGATCGCGATTCTAGACCAAAATTTCCGGGACCACAAGTCAGAACAATATTGATTACAAAAGAAAATTCTGGAAGATTATCTACGAACCAACTGACTGAGATGGTTATTGGTTCTTAAAGATTATATAAGAAATCAGAAATGTCACATAATAATTTAGAACAAACCTTAGAGCAATAGCCATCGTTGCCATCAGACGACGCACTAAACACTAAGGGGTACACCAGTGTCGAGTTTTGGCTCCAAGTACAGAAATCAATAGGCACTGTCTCATCTTCAAAGGAAAACCCATCTCCAAAAGATGTCGTAGTAAAGGACGAATTACGAATTCTGACTTCCGACTTTAAGCTCATAATCTTTATGCCATTAAGGTAATTATCATGAACCAAAATGTCAGTGAGTTCAATGTTGCTTTGCTCGATCGAGTGGCTTACTTGGATACCGTGGAAGGAGTTCCTGATAGTGACGCTGCTTATTTCCGGGGCTTGGTGTGTGACATTCAAAGCAAAAACTGCGTCTTCAATGGTAACATGCTTCAGTATTGATAGTACTCCGTGACTCTGCATCATGAAGGTCATCCCCCTCCATTTCAATTTTTCCTTGAGAAAGCTTTGCAAGCCCACGCATTCAATACCAATAGGATAAGAAAAAGCTGAAAAAACGTTAAAAAGATACAAATTAATGAAGTTAGTCCAGTGGTCAAGTGGGCGGTGATTGTCTTAGTGAGTAAATAAACCGGTCTGCAATTACTCGGCCACCACGAACTACGACTTCAATTGACAATTATTTCCGGGAAGAAACATTTCTGCTTAACAAATAAAAAAACAACAAAAAAAGAAGAAAAAACTAGCAGACCACTTTTTAAAAACTTGACATCCTAAATATTTTTGAAATAACTAAATTTCAGCTCTGTGAACTAGCTTACAAACATTCAAACTCCAATCTACCAGATATTTTTGGTAACCTTTTTCAAGGTACAGATTTGATTCACAATTACAATACGCGGTCTAAATCAAATAAGAATTTATACGTTCCTCCAGTAAACCTGAATTATGGGAAGTTTGGTGTTAAGTATGCAGCTGTCACAAGCGGGAATGAATTACCACATAATATAAAAACCAGTTCAACACATAAAGTCTTTAAAAATAAGCTTAAAAAACATCTGTTGCTTTAGAATTTTGATTCTATTTAGGTTTTGCTTCAATTTAACTATATTTCCTACTTTAATTTAGTTCAAACTTCACTTTATTGTATATAACTTTTTATGTGTATTGAATCTATTTTAGTTTTGCCGCTTTCCCCCTTCTTTGAAAGTATTATATAGTTTCAAGGTGCAGAAATATTCTCTTAACCCTTTTGGGTTGTTTTTCTTCTGCTCCTCCCAGTTAATTTTTTTAAAAATAGTAATGTAAAGTATAAAATTCTCATTCTGGGAAATAAAAAAACCTTGAACCTTGAACCTAATAACAACAACAAAATAGTAACAACAACAGCAACAATAAAAAAAAAAAAGGAAAAAAAAACCCACACTTTTTCAGAGGTTTTTTTTGACTAAGTGGTTTCCCGTGATTCGCGGTGACATGACAAAGGACGAGGTCAAGGCCTTGTTCAGTTCTTAGAAAAATCTACAATCGTTACTTTACTTGAGCTGTTTACAACATGAAGTTCTAACTGCAAACCATTTTAATTTCACTCCAGAGTAGGATTCCTCGAAATTTTGTGATAATAAATATAATATTCAAATGAAGGCCGTATACCAGCTGCAATTCCAGCTCATGTACATGTAGACCTGTATAATTAAGAATTAATATGCCTGCACTGAGCCGTGTTAACTGTTGGTTACATGCCGACCGTACACTAAAAGGTCTTTAAAGTGTAATTTAAGTTCAAAGGGAAAGCTTCAACTATAAACAAAATGCAATAAAAACACTTACGACAGTACACCGTACTCCTATAGTAGCAGTTCCATAAGCTGTTTTCATCACCGTTGCATTGGAAATAATCGATGAGATAGAAATTTGTTCCATCAACGGGTTTAAAAGATCTTTTCCCTCCTAAGAAGCCCAAATGTCTGCATGCAACATCAGTATTCTTTTTAGTCCATTGATCTGCACAGATAACCCCCCATCTATTGTTCATCAATATTTCCAGCCGTCCTTCAGTATAATTATTTCCATCAACAAGGCGTATTCCATTGCCATAGTAGTAGCTAGCGTATGAGCTTGCATTAGGGTAAGGAAATGATGAAAACGAAACTTTGTTTTCCGGGCTCCCTTCTGCAATCAAGGAGCCATTGATTTGTATTCCGGTCTCAGGACGAAAGAGCAACTGCACTCCCGGTTTTAAAGTCAATTGAGATCCTTCAGGGACTAATAAGTCTTTATCTATCACAAATGGTCCTTGAGAAGGCGTCAGAGTGATGTTGCCCACTAGGTCACCAGCAAGAACATCTGTAATTAATGATAAATGGAGCAACATGTCAAAAGCCTCCTTTTTCCCTCTCGCATTACTAACGGATAGGTATTGCCTACTCACTAGATAATAAAGTAGAATTTCTGCTTGGAGCTATTGCATCGCTTCTGAATGTCGCAGTGCCCTGCGTCAAGAGAAACAGGACAAAAAGCACTTGACCCAGCTTCATCTGAAACAAACAAAAAAAAACAATCTTTAAAATCAAATTTAATCGAGTTTTGTTTTACATAATGTTAAATTCAGTAGCCATGTTATACATTTTTACCGATTTTAGGCGATTTTCCTTTGCCAAACACTTTTTTTCAAGTTGAAAGTTAATAAATCTGGCCTGGAAGTGGAAATAAATTTGAAATATGTAAAGGAAATCGCTCGATCTGGAGTACAATTTGGAAATTAATAGACACGAGTAATGTTTTGAAAGTTCTTGTAATTGCACGAGCCTTTAGGCGAGTGTATATCAATTCCAAATTGTACGAGAAGATCGTGCGATTTTTTGTTTATAGTTCACTCAACAAAATTTCAGAAAAAAATGCGAAGCGACGTCGTTTATCTTTATCTATTTGGCGGCCGATTTTCAGTCCATTACGAAACTATACTGCATAAAAAAGTTAGTTCTTACGGCTTATAAATTTTATTTATGTTTTTTAAGTACAAAAGGATAGAAAATAATTGTTTTGACATCGTTTTGGCCGTGTTGCCATGGCGACTTAATTCGGTACTCCTACGGAGTACAATTAACGCTATAATTGTACTCCTCTCGACCTATCAGAGTCGAGTAATTTTGATGAGTGTACTATAAGGTAGTAATCGTAAGCTCGCCAAAAATACTACTTTTTCAATTTCGATTATAAATCATAACGTTGATTCCGTAAGTAGCTTTAAATATTTGAAAGTTTTTCTCTCATCTGATTTTACATGGTCGGACCATGTGGAATATGTAGCAAATAAAGTCAATCAAAGACTTAGTCTACTTAGTCTACCTACTTAGTCTATGAATAAAGAACATCATGAATATAACACCAGAAATAAAGACCATCTAAGTCGAATCTAAGACTCCCCAAAGTAACAAGGAATTGGGGAAAACAAAAGTTATATTATCAAGCGGTCAAAGACTTTAATTCAATAAACAATGACATTAGGAATTCAGAAAGTATTAATATCTTTAAGAAAAGATTTTTTGGTATATTAAGTTTGTTATATTTTAGCTATATTTTATTAAGTAGTGGTTTACATATTGAAGAAAAAATGAAAAAGTCAGATAATAGACACGGATTTGTTGTTTGTCAGTCTCATTGTTTCTTTTAAAGCTTGATTTTTAAACTATTTTATTCTTTTATAGTTTTGATATTTTAGATTCTCTATATTAGCTATAATTTTAGGTTTTCTTTTTATTATATATTATTATTTTAATGATGTCCTTTTTGAAAATCAAAATTATGAAAAAGTTATCTAACCTCGTCCGTCGACAACAACGCTCTCGGTCGTGTCACACGGTTAAGTTCGGGAGAATATTTGCATAACGACATCTTCAATGTCATTGCGTTTATGCAGATATTCTGCCGAACCTGTCCCGAAGTTAACATTGTGGAATGTCCGGGCGCGTTGTTGTCGACCGATATTGAATTAATTATTTATAAAGGGGTGAGCTCTTTAGGTACACCTCATATCGCTTTAAAAATTTTATCCAAAATTTGGATAGGACGAGCTGTAGAAATTTCTCTACCATCTAGATAAAGCTCTGGTCTATTGATGTTTAAAGAAAAAACTTGTAGCCGTTTTGAAGAAAACGCCGAAAATGTGATTTTTAGCAAAATTATCATTTTTGAGGTTTACGACGACAATTAGTAAAAAAACATTTTTTCGATGAGTTTTTAAGATTTGATGCTGATTTTTCGTAAGGCTTATCCGCAATACTTGGAAATAGGTATGTGTTACGCCATAAAATGCAATAATCAAATTTGTGAATAATCAACAAGCAGCCGTGAGCGAAAATGTCAACTAACAGCACACGACAAGGAATTACAGGGAAGACAAGCGTGACTGAATCAACAAGCAGCCGTGAGCGAAAATAGTTGCGAGTTTAAATCTTGCAAAGAAATAGTGCCCTAACACATAGTTCCAAAACTACATTATTTTGCCTCTAGATGAACTATTATAATCAATTGTTTTGTTTCAAAAAAAGAAAAAATTTTGAAGGGGAAAAATGTAAAAAGCGTAAATTCACCTGTTACTGAACGCTACTTCGATTAACATCTTTATGGGTCTGATGGCCCACCAAACTTTGATAACATGATTTACCATAGTCCACTTGGTGATTTTGGTCAACAGGGACAGAATCAATAAATTTATTAAATTTTTCAAAATGACCCCGAATTGACCAGGGGAGATACCTTAAGGTGCGAAAAGATGACATATCATATTTCATCCAGGAACTTTATGCCAAATTACTAAGATTGAGGGGGAATAACACGGTCAGAATGTACATGGACCTACCTTGTATCACGATTTTATCCCAATAGTATTTTGCAGCGAATCAATTGCATGTTAACGCCAAAGAAACCTTAACAGCGACTCAGTATTCTCAGAACTTCGATGTTTACGACTTTTTTTTCCTAGGAATTCTAGGAAGTCTTATCAAGAGGTTACTGGAATTAGAGACTAATTTGCATCCAAAAGCGTAAACAAATATAGTACAGCCGTAGATATTGATATGAGATGATATGAGATCAATTTCGTTTTGCTCTTGTGGGCCACGAATATTGTTATCGTCGTTTGACAACTAGTTGTATATGCAAACACCAGAAGCGTTCTTTTCTGACATTAATTTTGGGATCGACCATAGAAAATAAACTACATGTTAATGGCCCTTGTCATTTTTAGGATAGGATATAGCTAGCAAAGGATATTTGACTGTTTTTGAATAATGAATGAATGAATGAATGATGAATAATGAATAATAATCTTTATTCTCATTTCCATATTTTGAAATATTTACATACATACTTTTTAATGGACGTTAGTTTAGGGCAACGACGCATCAGAATAGATGAATATACAAAAGGCAGGTGCGTGTCAAAATTCAACCCTGCATTAATAATTAACTTGAGACTTGAAACACAACCTGTTTTTCTTGGAAATGTAGACTAATCACGACGTAGAATAGAAATAGACGTAGAATAGACGTAGAATAGACGTAGTCACGTCACGCGATCCAAAAAAGACAAGGAAACAGTAGATAGAAACTATAAGTTCACAAACGCAGACACAGACGCAGCGAAGGCGGTCCGCGGCCACATCAAAATGTGCTCTTTGAAGTTTGAGCCAAAACGGCACCGAATGGTTTCAATTCTCACCACTTTATGCCTAATACTGAATATAGTTGTCCAGGAATCATGTATGTACAGTTTTAGAAGTCAAACCAAAAAAAAACATGAAGGAATACCTGGACAAAGAATATACTTCAAGAACATATAAGTCAAGGCTCGAGCAAAACATCTAAGTAGCCGTACACCATACACGGCTAAGAGTGTCTGTTCTTTTCAAATTGAAAGGGAACTTCTTGCCTGTGGAGACATCTCAGTTAACCCTGGCCCTGTCAAGCGAGTTCCAAAGTTTCCTTGTGGAGAATGCTCCTCTGTTCATTCTTCAAAAAAAAGCAGTCAGACTTATGACTTTTTCTCATTATAGCGGAGCTCCCGCGCGGAGCACCATACCTAAGAAAAAATGGTAAACTATCGAGTTGATTTTTCATGGCTTGGCTGACGTCACTTCCGTCCGTACGTCCGTCCGTCCGTCCGTCCGGCGTCCGTCCGGGCGTGTACACAAGCATTCTGATTGGCTGGTTAAATTTTTTTTTTGGCGGGAATGTCGACGCGTTGCAACATCCGGGTACACATAAAGGTAAATCCGGCTATTAAACTTTTGTAAAAAACGTCTTACGCACGTATAGAAATACCGAAAGATAACAGCTAAATTTTTTTTTCAACCTTATATTTATATTGAATCTATTTACGATGGAACCCCTTTCCGAAATCGATATGTCGAAAGAAAGCTCAGAGGAGAATGAAGCCAAGAAAGAAAGGCCAGAAGTAAAAGAGTTTTTTCGAAAAATGAAAAACTCTGGTGGCGTGAAAATGTAAGGCAAAGAGGAAGGACTCACCAAAGAAAAGCGGCAAGCAGAGAGAGAGATAGAGACCCAAATCCAGGCGGGACTTCGATTATAAACAAGGAGAACATGATCGTGAAAGAAAAAGGAATATGAGGCAAAACTTGACGGATGAACAAAGAGAAAATGAACGTGAAATACAAAGGAATTTGAGTCAAAACTTCACGAATGAACAAAGAGAAAATGAGCGTGAAAGACAAAGGAATTTGAAGCAAAACTACTAGCTAAGGCGACTCTCAAATGCACAGAAAAAAATCGCTCTTAAGGACAAGTTATAGACCAAAGACAATTTAAAAACTTTCATGTATTCAAAGATGGATTAAGAAGTGTTCTCCAAAAAATACAGGTGTGTTGTTTAGCAAACAATCGTTTATTATTTTTTGACAAGCATTTAATTTTTTCTCGACGAATCGACAAATCAAAGACTTTCCCTCAAAGCTTTTATTATTTCTGTAGATAAGCTTAATTTATTTTAATGCTGGAGTGAATATAACATGAAGAGCATATTACAACAAATATTCGTCCTTTATTTAGCTTTGTAAATCTTTAGCAATTCGGTTAACGTTGTAAAACGTTGTTTTTAACCACGAACTATCGTATGTTTTTCGTTCAAGAAAGATTCGCCTCCTATCGCGGGGTCCCATCTTCAAAACAACGAAGACTTTCATTTAATAATTTTATTTCTACAGATAATTTATTTAAGTATTGAATGAAATATAAATTTACACCAAATATTCGACTGTTTATAAAGCTATTCGAGCAAGTCTGATTATAAAAATGAGCTTAAATTTGTGTTGTTGAGAGATGTTGTTGTAGAAAGACCTAGACTTTCACTTAAAAAGCCGTAAAAAATATTCAAAAACATTTACAAACGCCAATTTACTGACCAAGAAATTCGTCATTTTACATTGCCTTTTTGCATTGCCTTTATTTTCTATTTTGTCTCAGTTGTTCTTGTCAAGTTTAACTGAATGTAAAACGTCTCGTTCTGTAAAAGACGTAATTATTAAAGTAAGCTTATATATACTTTGCTCAACCTTGAACCAGTTTTCAAGTCTGTTTTTTGGTCTTGATTTCAACGTCAATGAAAGACATCCGAGGTAAATTTTACTAAACTTGATATTGTATTGGACTATCTGTAGTTATCTTTCGTTTTTTTTTTTAAATAAAAGAGATTCAAAGCCTAAAAATGTCGGGTTTTTTGGAAAAATTTGTCGAAAAATCTTACAAGAGCAAAACTAGCCCTTGGGGGTGGTGGTGAATTGTGTACAAAATTCCTAAGTGGGAGAGTATATACTCGCGGGAAAAAAAGCAATGTTGTGCATTTCGATTCGATTTCACTGCATGGTTTTTATTATGGGAGAAATGATCTTCAGCTCGAATAAAAAATAATTGAAGATTTCCCCCCCTATCTTATTTTTAACTTTCAGTTTCATTCAAATTGTTCTCCCTTTGACTTCCGTATCGGGAGCTCCGCTTTTAGGCAGTGCCTAAATATATATATTAGCGGAGCTCACGCGCGGAGCACCATACCTAAGAAAAAATGGTAAACTATCGAGTTGATTTTTCATGGCTTGGCTGACGTCACTTCCGTCCGTACGTCCGTCCGTCCGTCCGGGCGTGTACACAAGCATTCCGATTGGCTGGTTAAATTTTTTTTTGGCGGGAATGTCGACGCGTTGCAACATCCGGGTACACATAAAGGTAAATCCGGCTATTAAACTTTTGTAAAAAACGTCTTACACACGTATAGAAATACCGAAAGATAACAACTAAATTTTTTATTCAAGCTTATATAATTTATATTTAATCTATTTACGATGGAACCCCTTTCCGAAATCGATATTCGAAAGAAAGCTCAGAGGAGAATGAAGCCAAGAAAGAAAGGCCAGAAGTAAAAGAGTTTTTTCGAAAAAGGAAAAACTCTGGTGGCGTGAAAAAGGAAAGCAAAGACGAAGGACTCACCAAAGAAAAGCGGCAAATAGAGAGAGAAATAGAGACCCAAATCCAGGCGGGACTTCGATTATAAACAAGGAGAACATGATCGTGAAAGAAAAAGGAATATGAGGCAAAACTTGAGGGATGAACAAGGAGAAAATGAACGTGAAATACAAAGGAATTTGAGTCAAAACTTCACGAATGAACAAAGAGAAAATGAGCGTGAAAGACAAAGGAATTTGAAGCAAAACTACTAGCTAAGGCGACTCTTAAATGCACAGAAAAAAATCGCTTTAGGGCAAGTTATAGACCAAAGACATTTGAAAAAAATTTTATGTATTCAAAGATGGATTAAGAGTGTTCTCCAAGATTTCAGGTGTGTTGTTTAGCATTAACAATCATTTATTTTTTTTTGACAAGCATTTTTTCTCGACGAATCGACAAATCAAAGACTTTCCCTCAAAAGTTTTAATATTTCTGTAGATAAGCTTAATTTATTTTAATGTTGGAGTAAATATAACATGAAGTTAGAGCATATTACAACAATCGTCCTTTATTTAGCTTTGTAAATCTTTAGCAATTCGGTTAACGTTGAAAAACGTTGTTTTAAACCAACCATCGTATGTTTTTCGTTCAAGAAAGATTCGCCTCCTATCGCGGGGTCCCATCTTCAAAACAACGAAGACTTTCATTTAATAATTTTATTTCTACAGATAATTTATTTTAGTATTGAATGAAATTCAAATTTACACCAAATATTCAACTGTTTGTTAAGCTATTCGAGCAAGTCTGATTATAAAAATGAGCTTAATTTTGTGTTGTTGAGAGATGTTGTTGTAGAAAGACCTAGACTTTCACTTTAAAAGGCCGTAAAAAATATTCAAAATTATTTACAAACGCCAATTTACTGACAAAGAAATTCGTCATTTTGCATTGCCTTTATTGTCTATTTTGTCTCAATTGTTCTTGTCAAGTTTAACTGAATGTAAACTTCTCTCGTTCTGTAAAAGACGTAATTATTAAAGTTAGCTTATATTTTGCTCACCCTTAACCAATTTTCAAGTCTGTTTTTTGGTCTTGATTTCAATTTCAATAAAAGATATCCGAGGTAAATTTCACTAAACTTGATATTGTATTGGATTATCTGTAGTTATCTTTCGTTTTTTTTTTAGTAAAAGAGATTCAAAGCCTAAAAATGTCGTTTTTTTTTGGAAAAATTTGTCGAAAAATCTTCCAAGAGCAAAACTAGCCCCTGGGGGTGGTGGTGATTTGTGTACAAAATTCCTAAGTGGGAGAGTATATACTCGCGGGAAAACAAAGCAATGTAGTGCATTTCGATTCTATTTAACTGCATGTTTTTTATTATGGGAGAAATTATCTTCATCTCGAATAAAAAATAATTAAATATTTTTTCCCCCTATCTTATTTTTAATTTTCAGTTTCATTCAAATTTTTCTCCTTGTGACTTCCGTATCGGGAGCTCCGCCTTTAGGCAGTGCCTAAATATATTATTGATCACACTAGTCCACTTTTTCTTAGGTTAGATATCCTGAAATTGGAGGATCTGTCTATCTACATACAGTTTTATTTATGTTCGATTTTTACTCAGGAAATCTCCCTAGTACCTTTGAACATTACTTCCAACCAGTGAATCAGAGACATAATTATAATACAAGATTAGCTGCAAAGTCTTCCTATTCTCTTCCTAAAGCTAGGACCAACTATGGCTTATTTAACATTAAGTATATAGGAGTAAAAATTTGGAATTCAGTTGATGAAAATTTAAAAAGAACTACCAGAAATAATTTTATTAAATCAATACGTAGCAAATTGCTAGATTCTTATATTTAAGCTCAGCACTAAATCATATATGCAATTTCCTGTAAATAATAGATATCGCTGATTCTTAATACATCCTTACATTAATTTTTTTCCTGATCTATTAATATTAGTGTTTATTTATTTATTGTATATTTTCTATGATTATTTTGCTGCTTATTTATTTAATTCTTGTAATACATTTAAATTTTTTTCTTATATGAATACAATTATATTGTAATTAGAATTAATATACCTCTCTCGACAATCAAATTTTATATAATTATTGTAAATATGCTAGCTGCCTATCTTGGCTAACCTTTAGGTTATTATAGGTAGCTTGTGCCTGAATTCTTGTTAATTTATATATCTATGACTTGTAAATATCAAATTGAGATACCAAATAATAATAAAGTAAGTAAAGTAAGTAAGTAAGAATGTAAGAAGTAACCAAGACGCCATTTTGTGTGCAAATTGTAATACATGGTCGCATGCCAAGTGTTTGGGAATGTCTACGCTTTTCAGTATGATTAAAACATCCAGATATAGATTGTAACTGTATATTTTGTGCTCAACCGATATGTAATGCCTCTTTTTGTTGAGGATAATTCTTCTGAAGAGTTCATAAACAGCCCTACTGAAACATCTCTAGTAGAGAGTGGAACGGAACAGCATAACCATCTACCACCGGAACAATCAGATCTACCTGATAATGTCCATCTAGAATCTATACGGTGTCATATCAAGAAAGATATTATGATGTGCCATATCAATATAAATAGTATTCAAAATAAATTCGAAGAACTTGGAAACATCATAAAAAAACTGTTTTATATTATGCGCACAAAATATTTGTTAGTGAAACCAAAATCGACATTAGTTATCCAGATCGTCAATTTTCCATCCCTGGCTTCCGGATGTACAGGAATGACAGAAAAAAGGGCGGCGGAGGAGTTATGGTATATATTTCTTCCACTTTGACTTGTGAGAGACTGAAGTTGGAAAAAAGTTATAAAAACCATTGAGCCCATCGCTACTGAAATCAAGACCGATAACAGGAATATGGTAATTCTTGGAATTTATAGATCACCGAAAGTTCTTTCAGGAGATTATCAAACACAATTGGAAAATGAGCTTAGTGATATCTGTAACTGGGCTAATCTTCAATATAATTTCGTAACACTATTGGGAGATTTAAACTTGGATAGGATGAAACCAGACACAAGTGAAGGTAAATTATTATCATTGAATGTCTTATCACGCAACCTACAAGCATCGCCAATAGTGGGACAAAGACGACCAGTACTCTCATTGATGTATTGTTAAGCAATAGACCTGATCTTTTCAAGCATAGTGGAATTTACCACCCATCATTAAGTGACCATTGTCTAATCTATGGAATCCTAAGGGAGAAAGTTGTATCTCATCAGTCGAAAGTCGTAACATTTAAAAGTTATAAAAACTTTGATGAAAGTGACTTTCAAGAAAGTCTGTCAATAGCTCCCTGGCATGTGGGTGAAATCTTCGACTATATAGTGACGAAGCCTATTATTGGAGTACGCTATTGCAAAATGTGGTTGATGAGCACCTTCCCTTAAAAAAAGATGAGAGTACGTGATAAAGATGTGCCGTATATGACCACAGGCTGGAAGCAGGCGATACGTGCTAAGCAAAGGGCCACAGTGAAATATTAAAATAGTCCTACCAAAGAAAACTGGGGAAATAAAAGGAGATGCAGAAATGAGGCAACTAGACAGAGACGTTTGGCGATCAAAGAGCATTGGAGAAAGAAAACAGAAGATCTAAAGGAAAACCCAATGGATTTCTTCAAAACATTCAAACCATTTTTATCAACAAAGCGTCATAAGAGTGATACTGAAATTCATCTGAGAGTCGATGGCGTTATGGAAAAAGATCGAAACAGGGTTTCAGAATTGTTTGCTGATTACTTTGCTACAATAGCAGACGGCATTGGGGGTGATCAAAGTAAGCTAGACAAAATGGAGAACTTTAAAAATCACGCAAGTGTGTCAGTGATTGCTAATAACATTAAAAAACAACACAACAACATGACTTTGAACCACTCAATAGCGTCCAAGTACAACGTACACTGAAAAAGCTTAATGTAAGAAAAGCTATGGGGTTTGATGGCATTCCACCTAAAATTATGAAATTGGAGCTACCCAACTTTCTACCTCTCTCTCAACCCTCTTCAATTCATGTATTAACAATCGGATTTGGCCCAGACAATGGAAACGAGGAGAATGGATTCCAACTCTTAAAAGAGGTGACGCTCAAGCGATTACTAATTACAGACCAATAACAGTGTTGCCTTGCGCTGATAAAGTTTTTGAACAACTTCTGGGGAAACAAATAACCAATATATTTGACTGGCAGCTTGCTGACTGTCAATCTGCATATAGAAAACATCGTAGTTGTGAAACCACCCTTCTTGGTCTCGTCGAAGACTGGAAAAAGGCGAAAGATGAGGGTCTATCTGTTGGTATTTTATCAGTCGACAGATATGTCCAAGGATTTGACTCAGTTCATCCACCTTTACTGTTAAGTAAGCTGAAGTCTTATGGTTTCAACGACAATGTCATCAAAATGTTGAACAGGTACCTGAGTGACCGCTACAACAGAGTCAGGATGGGATCTACTGTAACTAGTGATTGGAAGAGAGTCGTTCGTGGCTGTCCTCAAGGTTCCTCGTTGGGCCCGCTGATATGGAATATCTTTCAGAACGACCTCGTGTATAATATTGATGCTAATATTTCTATGTATGCCGATGACCATCAAATATGCCAGAAAGGTAAAGGAATCGACTCAGTGCATACCATGCTAGAGAAAAGTGCCTCTAGTGCAACTGAGTGGTACGAAAATAATCTCTTGGAGAGAAACTTGAAGAAATATCAGGCTATGTACATTCAAAATAAATATGGTAGTAAGAAAGAACAGATGAGTAGTACAGAAGATAAAACTAGCTTGAACTTAAATGGTAGGATCATTAAGACGTCTGATACGTTGAAAATTTTAAGAAGATACAATAGATAATAAGTACTTTAATCTTAATGAGCACATCAATGATATATGTAAGAAGGCAGGTCAAAGGTTTGGGGTAATCATGAGACTGAGAAACTTAATTCCCACCACTTCAAAGTTAGTACTATTCAAAACAGCCATCTTACCTAGTATGGCATTTTTTTAGGGCTAGTGATACTCGCAGGCTGGAGAGAATCCAGGAAAGAGGATTAAGGGCCGTTTATAGGGACACAAAGTCCAGCTATAATCAGTTATTGAATAGGGCTAATCTGCCTACACTGTTAAATAGACGTCTTCAAGACATTTGTATTCTGATGTATAAAGTTCAACACACCAAGATGTGTTCCGAAGCTATTACTAACATGTTTAAACCTCGTGATTCTTGTTACAGCCTTAGAAACTCAGATTTTGCTATACCTAGATTTAACACAGTCACGTTTGGTAAGCATTCCCTTAGATATCTAGGTCCCATACTGTGGAGAAAATTAGACAAAAAAGACAGATTAAGCAAATCTTTAGGTGATTTTAAAAATGGCATCCGTAAAAAAACCCTGACATCTTTAATTGACAACGGATGTAGAGGGTGTTTTTTGTGTAACAGCTGAAAGGTTGATTAGGATTTTTATTACATTATTATCAAAAGATTAGAATATTTATATATTTTATATTTTATATTTATGAAATAATTTTTTAGTACTTTATTGAATTAATTTTTAGTCTTAATTAATATCGTTGTATATCTTATGATTTTATTTTATTAATATACCTTAGGTGTCCCCTATTAGTAGAGGGTTTTCCTTCAGCTAGTTATTTTCTTGACACGATAATAAAGTATCTATCTATCTATCTACCCCCGGTACCAATTCTTCGTCATGTGGAGCGCGGAGCCGACGGAGCCAGGCTACCACCCCTCCCCAACGTTTTCCGGAGCCGGTGGAGCCAGGCCCCAGACTACCCCACTCCTCCTCCTCCACAATTGTTACTGGCTGCTTTAAGAATGAATTTAGGAACAAATGAGAGGGGCCTTCTTTTCTAAAATCCTTGTTTAATCGCAATTTTTCACTTTTGATTGGTTGATACTTATCGACCGCGGTTTTGATTGGATTACATTTCTTAGGTTGACAAGGTTAATCCCCTCTGTCAAATGTTTTTTTGTTTAAACAGTGGGAAATAAAAGTTCCTGTTGGTTCCATTCTTAATATCTAATGTTTTCAGTGATGACGGTTTTTTTTAAAAGTGCCCCTGGGTGCCCTTAGTGCCTCGGTGAGCAGCGCATGAGTAAAATGAGCAGGGCAGGAGCAAAAATGAGCAGCGCATGAGTAAAATGAGCATGCAGGAGGACATCTCTATAACAATTTAACTACATTTAATAAAGTTTCATTACACATCAGCTCTTCAGAGAAGACACATATGCCTCCAGTTCAGTGCGGTCACTGTGGAAAAATATTTTCAAGGGCTTGTAAACTGGTAGATGTTGAATATGATATGAAGAACCAAGTGAAGACAAAATCAGCGACCAAAGTATTGGTGAGGAAACTGAGGACGACGGTGAATCGAAAGTTAGTGATTCTTGAAGAAGACGATGATAAGTCAGTAGAGCACAGTTGGTCGGCTCTCGTAGGAGAAGCTACAGATCGTCATCAGGAAGAGTTAGAGGGTCAAATTGAAAACTACATGCATGAAGGAAAAAGCGAAGAAAGTGCTGCAGTCAAAGCGCATAACAGTATGTTACCAGTCTTTAGAAAGGAGCTGAGAAATGTTTTGTTGGAAAAGTTGGAATGGATGCGCACGCTGAAGAAAGACCCGTATTTTCGAAAAATCATGAAAACTAGACACGAACTCATGGATGACTTTGACTGGAAAGAGGCGACACAAGATGCGATTCAACAGCGTAAACATCTGCTAAACAATTTATTTCGACCAATTAAAAATGACGAGACAGATGAAGAGGAAGATTTGCGATATATATATATTATAACACAGCAAAGTTGAACTTACACTGAGGTTATCCGGCATCCTCCCATAACATATTCCAAGAATGAATAAATGCGAACGATTTGCAAGAAATAGGAAACTTTTATATACATGTGTGCAATGAATAGCCAGAGACGGAAACGCTTCTCGATTTTATGTTTTTTTAAAAACAATTTCGGTTAAACTTGTTGCAGGAATAAGCAGGTTCGGATAGATGGTTTGATATCTTAGAGACTTAATTGATATGAAGATTTCTAAGAAAAATAAAAGTGTAATTATGGTAAAGGTATGCTCAAATCTTAACGTAAATAACTAGGTTGATATTACCTGATGGTTATGATCCTAAGGTGAAGATAATACCAGGAAAGAACTGAAGAGATTAACTGACCATAAACGTGTGATCGACCGACGTTGTTTGCCTATGCAACGAGAACTCTGGCGCCGCGCAGGCCTATAGGTTAACTGAGAGCCGAGGGTAGATTCGTCGTAACATACCGGCCCCGAATAAGCTACTTGCTTATTTAAACTACGAATTACAATGAAGCTATCTAATGATTATGAACCGTGTATGAGTTTTTGTTCCTTTAAAGTTGTCCTTTCTGCATGCACAGCTTCCTCACGTCTCTTCGTAGACTTGTGGTAGCTGTCTTCACTACTACTTGTCTGACCATTCCATGGTTGTCGGTATAAACCTCTTCGACGATGCCCTTAGGCCAATCTCCTCGTTTCACTCTGTCATCAACAACTAGTACGAGATCACCGACCTTGAAGTTGCGTTGAGGAACTATCCACTTCTGCCTGAGATGTGGCGTCGGCAAATATTCACTATTCCGCCTTTCCCAAAAGGCGTTAGTTACGGATTGAGCTGCTCTCCAACGCTTGTTGTAGACATCATCTTTAGCAATAACATCCAACGGTAGACTGGCATTACCCTTTAATAACAGAAGCTTGTTTGGTGTCAGTGGCTTTGCATCAAAGGGATTGTCTGTGACAGGTGTTAATGACCTGAACATGCCCTCCCACACTCCTCCTTGATGACTAGCTTCAAGTGGGTTAAAATGCCATTGAACTTCATCACGGTGAAGGCGGTCATTTATCTGGACTTGATTCCAACGTTGTAAGGCTTCAAGTAGTTCTCTCTCTGCGCCTTTGAAATTGGTGCCATTATCGCTGAATATTTCCTTCGTAACAACGTCACTTTCCAACGTGTGCGCAATTTTGATTTGCACGGAAATGCAGGTAAATAAACAGCCGTATATAGCGCTTTACTTGACTGCGTCCTTGCTTCACATTTAAGGGAACGAAATAATCTATTCCGACCCTTGTAAACGGAGGTTCTGAGGGAACTAGTGTTGCGGCTGGAAGTGGAGCCATCATTTGTTTACTAGGTCTTGCATTTCTTTTCTGGCAATCGATGCAGTTACCAATTACTCTTCTAACTGCGGAATGGCCTTGTACAATGCAAAACTTTTGTTTCTGGTTTCCGCTAATACTAAGGTTAGACAAGAGTGTCCCGTCATTTCATGGTAACTTCGCATTAGCAGCTTTGTCACATGGTGCTTATTGTGTAGGGTAATCGGGTGCCTAGTATTAAAGGATAAGGGTGCTCTTTCCAGTCGTCCACCCACTCTAAATATCTTGTCGTGGAGAACTGGGTTGAGTTTGCGTAAGGTGCTGGTAGCGCTCAAAGACTTTGAAGACTTTCTCGAGTGCTCGCTGTTGGATTTCAAGTAGGTTAGCTCTGTCTGTTAGGCTGTCTGTTGGACGCGTCTGACTACCTCTATTGTTGCTTGTCTTAACTCTTGGACAGTTAAGGGGCCAGTTGCTGGAGTTTCTCTAGCTTTGCTGGGTAAATACTTGTGACACATATAGGAGTTGAAGCGGAGAATCCACGCTACAGCCTTTTGCAGGGAATACCATGACGAATAACGATGAAGTAGGGAATTGACTTCTTCATCTTCTTTCTTAGCTTGTTGTCAACCAGACAACAATACCAACATACCCTTCCGATGAATAATACCACGAATTACAATCAAGACTTTAGATATTTATTTAAGAACAATTTCCTCGGCTTACACGTGTTTATAATACTCTTCTATCTAAGAAAATGTTGGGAAAGGACAGGAAAGTGGGGTTAAAGAGCTTAGGAACTTCCTTATAGAAGGAGCACAAAGTACATACTCCTAGCTGTGAGACTCTCGCTAGGACTTTTGTAAATACTATCAATTGATGCTTTAACAGTTTATACCTCCTACCTTAGCCTTTGCTTATTTACAAAGCGTATATAAATGCTATAAATGCATTTTGCGTCAGCTGAAACAAAAGGATGTACTGCACTTAATTCAGTTTCGTTCTAGCTAAGTATTTAGGGTCTTCGCTGTTGAATAGGTTCCATTGGTACCTCATCCAATCCCTCGTTATGTCTGCCATCATGTACTTTGCGGGAAGGTGTCTTGCGACAACAAAATCGCCATAGCAATATGGAAAAAACAGTGACAACAAAAATGACACCCAATACGACAAAAACAATAATCTTTACTGTATCACTAGTGGACACAGGTTTTTTGGTCGCTTGAGCTATAATCGTTGTTGTTTCAGTCGATGAAAAGGAAGGTATGGCTGATGCACTCGTTGCTTTTTCATCTACCAAGAAATAAATTAAATTCGTTAGTTAAAGTGTGAAGCAAAAGGTTTAAATCAATGAAATAGATTTAAAAAAAAGTGAACAAACGAACAAATTATTAAAATTTGTAATTGAAAAAATTAAATAATAGACCAGTTTTCAGTTCCAAATTACCGCTGTTTTTCTAGATTTCAGACTCATTTTCTCAGGGTTAGCCTTGCACCTCGTTATTCTCAAATACTAACGGTAAAGTAAAGAATTCACAATTTCAACAGCACAAACACTTTGATATTCACTGGAAAAATGAATATTCTTCACAAATCGAGGCTAACCCTGAGCAACAGTGAACTCGAAACTGGAGTATTCGAGATTCAAAACGCAAAGAAAGAGCTAGAGGAAGAGAAGAATGTATAGTGCTAGAGAAGAGGCAAGGGATGAAGGAAAGGAGAAAAGATGTTAATTATATTTTCATCAAGATCATATTTTTCATCTTGATAAAGAAACGTAATTTACATCTTGAATAATTCACCAAGCACAAAAGAACTAAATATTAAAACATTTGAGGAAAAGGGAGTGAAAGATACCTGTGGATTTAGGTTTCACTGTTTCTTCTGTTGTTGTTTTCGCAGTCGTAGGTTTGGTAGATGTTGTAGTTGTCGATGGTTGTTCGGTGGTAGGCTTTTTATCCTCGGTCGAAAGAACAGTCAGCTTTACAGCCTTCTTTGATTCGCAGGGAGGGTCTCCATAGTCTGTTGCAACAACATCAAAGACATATACATCTGGTTGAAGTACCTCCTTCACAATAATCGTGCCATTGTATGGATCGATAGCAAAATAGCGCTGCATACTTGGTGGGGTAATGCCATAGGTCACATATCCATATTCGTCACTGTCAGCGTCAGTGGCAACCACCGAGAATAGCTCAAAATTCGAATCATCAATGTGCAGCATTGTTTTATCAATGGTGGTTGGATACCCATTAAAAACTGGACAGTTATCGTTCACGTTTCTAACCGTTATAAATACGTTTGTTTTGGTGAACTTTTGCGGAAATCCGTCGTCTGATGCAATTACCTCGATTTTGAAAGTTGCATTTTGAAGAGTTTCATAGTCGAAAACTACTCCCGATGACAGAGCTCCTGAGAAGCTGTTTAAGAGCAATAAACGACTATACCTATTTGAAACAAGAGAATACAGGATTTTTCCATTGCGACCGGTATCAGAATCGTTAGCGACGATCATTCCTATCGGTGTTCCGGCAGGTAAGCTCTCGTTTAAAATAAAGTTAAAAACGGTGAGGTTAAAAACTGGGGAATGCAGATTTGGTGGCGCGGGTTGATCACAGTACTTGCCATCGTATCCCCGGTAGCATTCACAAGTGTTTGGTGCGATGCAGTCTCCTTTTTGAGAACAGTCTTTATAAGCAGTACAGTTTGGAATGGTACAGGCGATTCCATACCACAAGCCTGAACACTTGCAAACATTATAATCGATGCATTCACCACGTCCTAAAAGAGTTAGAATGAATCTTGTCTCAAAATCTTATGATATTGAATTGATCATCGAAGAAATGGTGAAAGCGACGGCGCCCAGTTTTTTCAAGGTCGCGTGAAGAAGGCGTTTTTTGAAAGGAATATTGTCTTCAAAATTCTGATTGCAGTAGCTGTGTTCCCCCCTTTTTTTTGTATTGATGTATGTACAGTATATATTTGATAAGAGACTAAGCATCTAACGTAGACGCTATTCTATATTTCAATGGGGTAGCTCAGTGTTCGCTAGAAAGGCATCACATAGCGTCCTTTTAGGTTTTACTTTACCTTATTCAGATATTTATTCAGTATTTTTTTAACTCCAAAAGTGGATTGGTTAATAGCCACCGAATCCACTCATCTCCCCTGGATCCGCCCTGTAGTGTATATACAAGTCATTTGCGAAATACCTGAACAGAAGTTCAGCACCTCACAGGAGAAGTTGCTACAGTCATACCCAGTGTATCCAATGGTACAGTTACAAAGGTTAGCATCAATACATTCTCCATGGTCAGTGCAGTTATGGACTTCTGCACATGATGTTTCATTACATGTTGGGCCACTGAATCCAGAAAAGCACCTAAACGAAAAAGTTTGACCATAAGACAAAAACGAGGCTTTTGAAAGCAGGGAAATGTTGATAGAAAACGCTCTTATATATTGTACGCTGGTATATTGTGGGCAAATATGGATTCCAAAGACTTAAATCATGCGTCATAATAATATATATATATATATATATATACACACCGGATCGCTAAAACTGTGACATTCATTGATATAGATATATATGTCCCTTTTTTCTATTGTATTCCCACGATTCTTTTATGCCGTTGGGAGGCCAGGAACACAAAGGACCATGAAATAGTAGCCTAATTGACCTCATTATTTCCTTTTGTTTCTTTTTTACGGGTAAAGTCCAATCACATTAACCCCTATCAAGATGCGAGATTAAAGAACCCCAGTTTCTGAAATGACAAAGT
Organism: Actinia equina; assembly: GCA_011057435.1. Lineage (NCBI taxonomy): Eukaryota > Metazoa > Cnidaria > Anthozoa > Actiniaria > Actiniidae > Actinia > Actinia equina. Next base: position 82,087 of record WHPX01001466.1, read on the forward strand.
CCGCAGTAGCCTAATTGACCTTATTATTTTCTTAATTCTTACAGCTTTTTCATTTCAGAAACTGGGGTACTTTGGTTGTCCAAAGCAACATGTCTTCAGTTGCAAGCGCGTACCTCACGGTTGCTGTTGAACCTAACGAATTCAAAAGCATTTCATACCTGCATGTTGAGTTTTTGCCATCTGTATTTTCACAAATGCCATGATTGCTGCAGTTTGATAAAGATGAGCAGTCGGAAGGCTTGCTGCAGTCTTCGCCCTGAAATCCAAGTTTACACTTGCACTGATTGCTTGATAGGCAGTCTCCATTTTGAGAGCACTGTTTAACGTCTGGGCAGTCAGGAACACCACAACTAACTCCGGTCCATCCTCGGTCGCATTTACACTCGTAAAGGTTTATGCAATGACCATGACCTGTGGCAATTAAAGGCCAATGGTTGTAAGGCAAACCTCAATTGTAACTCATTAATATTTGCCTATATAAAACTATTACGGAGTTTTGATACCTGAACAGAAGGACAAATCGTGGCACGAAAAATCAGAGCAGTTTTTACCAGTCCATTCTTTATTGCATTTGCAAACGTCAAAATCTACGCAGACACCATGAGAAGAACAATTTGCAACTTCATAGCAAGTAGGTATAATACTGCAGTTCTTTCCTTTTTTGTTGAAAAGACAAGTAAAATAAAGAGTTAAAATCAATGAAAATAAAATGGCGAGGGAATTGGCTGGGTGGGATGGGGAAAGAGGGAACATGACCCAGTGTAAGACTAGCTTTGCTAAACTGGTGTATTTTATAAATACTTTTTTAAACCTTCTTTAAATAAAATTTACTTACTTACTCACTATGACATCAAAAGCATAAACTACAGCCAATATATATATATATATATATTTATATATAATATATAGGATTTGCATCTCGTTGGTTATTGTGCGGTTTGCACGCTATTTCTAACCAAGAATTGAAGCCAGGAAAGGCATTATCCAACTGAATTTAGTTATCGAAATCACACACAAGGGTATAACTTATCATTATCATTTTTTCCCTTCAAACTATTATAATGTCGTGTACTGTATATTAGATGTAGAAAATTAAAGTTTAAAGTGTTTATGGACTACTTACCTGTAAATCCATCATTACAAAGACAGATATCAGTTGTTTTGCATTTGCCATGAAGTGGACTTGTACAGTTGTTTCGATTAAAACATGTGGCTGTATAGCAATAAAAAGAAGGCATTTCAAATATATTTTTTCAAACATTGCATGGTTTGTTAAATCGATCTGTTTATTTTGAATGCAATTGCTTAAAGATGTCTCCTTTTCGTAGACAACTATATATATTTTTACCTTCCTGGTCGCAATTTTCTCCTTCCCAACCTGTAATACAGTGACAAAACCCACTGATACACTTGCCATGCAGTATAGAGCAATTGCTACATTGTCCTAAATAGCAAACAAATTAGTAAGCAAACTCACGATAAAAAAACTTGAAAACGTATTTTGTACCACCTCCCCACCCCACCCGTATAAATTCGCTCACCTATCTCACAGGTATTCCCCGACCATCCTTCAATGCATTCACAGGTTTGATTTATGCATCGACCTCTTCCAGAACAAACATTTTCACAACCTATTAATTGCAGGTTATTTAAAGAATTAGTATGATAACATAACATAAAATTTTCAAGATACTGCTACCAATTTAATGTTAAACCCATTCAGATTCTTGTTTGTCATTGATTACTGCAAATATGGGCCCCTTTACTTTGGATGTTATGTTCCCATTTCAGATCCTGTGTCATTCCCCTTTGAGAAATATTTAGTTTAGGTATTTTTAACGCTTTGGAAGAAATGAATGCCAACAAATAAACCTTTTTTTGAGGAGGTTTGAAATAGGCAAACTTATACCACCATCTTAAGAGGGAAAGGAAAATAGAAAAAAAAAGAGCACAGATTCCATAGTGGAAAAGTTTGGTTTGTTTTATATTTTCATGTAAGCCTAGCATCAAATATAATTTCAAGAGGATTCTATACAATGCACATCAATAAATACCTTGCTGAAGTGTTTCTTGTTCAGACAGTGATGTGTCATTTGTAATGGCGATGTCATATACGCAGCCTTTCAGCAAATCCCCAGTCAATCCCATGGATGAGCATAAAAGTGTCGCTTTCTGGATATTATAGAAAAAAATTCTGATGAGTGAGAGAGTGATACCATGCTGTAGGAATCTGTCTTTCAATATTCAAAGGCTTAAGGTTGGAGTAAAGATGAAATCAATTACATATATAGGATGGAATCATGTCTGTAAAGACGATATTAGTTCCCAAAAGATAATTGATGACGCTTAAGTAAAATAAAATAAAAAAGGGTTCAAGCCTCATAACATAAAAATGAAAAAAGGAGTCATAGTTAATAAATTTATGCGTAACAAAATGTATCAAGCCTGGGTTTCAATAGCGACGCAAGCATAACGGCTTATATACAAAAGACAGTCTTTCCAGGGTAACCTTCTCATATTTGGGTGTATAAGACGACATTTCGTCGACCTTAAAGTACTTCTGCGTTTGGGTATGTTATTATTATTGTGCTTGCCTAGCTAGCGAAACCAGTTTTTAGCTAATAAACCTTTATTGTTCGATCATCGATCCCTTGTAGATTGTAAAGTGGCACAAACGCTGGGTCAATATAAGAATGATCCATAGTGTCTTCGGGATGAAAATTGGAGTCTTTCCATGACCATCCGTAACTTTGACTGCTAGAAGTCGTTATTTTCCCTATATCACCAAAGACAAAATAGAACTTCATGTATCACATTAAAAATATATTCTACAGGCACTTATATTTATTTATAATACACTCTACAAAATTACTCGATTCTGATCGGACAAGAGGAGTACAATTAAATTCCAAATTGTACTCTGTATCATTTAGGCAGCACTTACTTTTCAAGTATTTCAAGACCCTAATTGTTTGTTTGAAACTGATTGAGAAAACTACAGGAAGAAACTTACAACTCTCTGCAAATTTGATTGGATCAGTGTATATCTTGCCATCTGGTCCCTGAAAATCATTGGATGGATCCCCATCCATGTACCCATACAAGCCACTGGTTTTTCTTTTAAAATCTACGGTAGGCGTCAGCCCTATGTTGATGTATTGTCTTCCCATTACTTTGCTGTGACGAACGTCGAAGCTTACCGCTGCACCTTTAAATAATAAGATGAACAAACAATATAGAATTGTCTCACGGCAGCCAGTATCTAGGAACAGGGACATGCAATGGGCATCAATGCAATAGAGGCTTTGCACCATCACGTGATGGCAGCCATAAGGGGGGGGGGGGGGGAAGGGGGCATAACAATAGAGTGCTTTTCTCTTGGGAAAATGAATCCCGCTCTCTAATGTAAATCAGATTAGACCAGAATCAATTGTTCCTGTTCCCTGTCATGGCTGCCATCTTGGTGCAAAGCCTCTATACAAGAGATTTAAGTCCCAAAGGAGAAAACTTCCGAATATCTTCAACAACATGGTTGCAGTGAAAGAAACCACTCTATAAACGAAGAATATGGTGCTTCTGCAGATTGGATGTCCTTACTTTTACTTTTTTTAATAAGATAAAAGAAGAGAAACTTAGTTACTAGTTACCTGATTTGCATTCAACGGACATCAACAAAACTGCTGAGTCGCTTGATTCTATTTTTGACTTTCTGGACAAACTAAACATTACTGTTCCATTGTCCAATTTGAATTCTTTACCCAAAGATGAGATTACGTCTAATTTTTGTCCATTTAACCTGTAGAAGAATAAAGAAACTGTTTTCAACCAGCATTCGTAAATAGCATTTTTGAATAGCGTTTTGCCAGTTCGAAGTAGGCTTATCCAGAACCGAGTAGGCCAGAAACAAGCTGACCAAAAGGTTAGACTTAAAACTGAACTCAAACATTGCTCAAACATAACAGTGTGTTTCTTTGGAAGGAAAAAATGACATGAGGTTGCTGTTTTTGGGAATATAAAAAGTGGCTCATCATTTGTTTAGGGTTCGGCAACTTTTGTAAGGTCCTTTGCTTTGAGTATTTCTCGGATTCTATTGTTTCCTCACTGCTTAAAATCAGCCTCTTAAAATAATTCAGTAAATAATATTCCAGGTGATACCCAACAATACCAAGATCACGACAGAAGCTGATAAATTTGAACTTTTAATTTTGATCTATGTACCTTAGTAAGGAAAATCGGCGATGTTAGGTGTACGAACAGTCATTAATGTGATGGTGTTGTTGCCTGCTTTCAGTGCAATTCCTCCCGTCAAGGAGCTTCTTTCGTAGGCAAAGAAGCGGAACTGAAGACCAAAGTCATTCTCGATGCTCTGGCATCCCCAGAGTTTCACCAATACCAAAATAGTCATAATTTACTCCTAAAGTATAAATAATAATGTATTAAATATGAGACCTTAAACAAGTTAAGTTGTCTATATAATCAATGTGCTAGAGCTGGGCATTGGGAAGTTTTCTTTATCGAAACCTTTTAAAATAAAGAAACGGCCAAAAATTTAAATGGGAATCGTCAGTCAGTCGCGCCCTTTCTTTTACTCCGACATGGGATAAGATATGATTTTCTTGGAATGTCGGTTTTATTGTGCTAAAAGCTGAAAATAAGTTAAACTGAAAACATCATGAATAGAAAATGTAACCACTTCAAATTACGAGAAAGAATAATGAAGACAACATCATTCCATAGTGTGAGGTTATTTGAATAACGTCGAACGCGCAATGTGTTGCACGCAATGTTTCTGGAGTAGAATACGATCCTGATTCAGCAACATTGTGTGTAATATTGTGCGCAATGTTGCAGGCATTGATGTTGCGAGCCATGTCACACGATGCAATCTGTAGCACGCAATGTAGCTGAAGTAGAAAACGAGCCTAATTCAGCACCTTGCCCCCAATATTGCGCACAATGTTGTACCGCATGTGTGCGTCCTTAAAACTACTAACCATCGAACGTAGTCAAATGAGGATCACCAGTAGTTATCGATGGTGCTCTTACATGCGCATGCGAGGCCAATCCATCCTGGATCACATTTACAAGTCACGGTACAGTTCTCAGAGCCAAAGGGTTGGCCATTGACGCACCCTAGAAATATTGTAACCTTTTTTACTATAAACTCTGTTATTAAATGTTGATAGTGATAATAATGGTCCTTATTTAGTGAGGGTGAACACATGACAGTCGAAACTAAGGTCCAGGTCAGACGCCGTAATTCACATGAGCCGAACCTAATTGTAGTTTGGATCGTCTTATGGAATTAGATCGACTGGGTTGAGTCAAAAGTCGAACTTATTACGAGTATTTACAGTCGTACCAAAAACAATCATGTCATTGAGTGGTCAGCGGCAACGCATCATATTGGCGTCTGCCATGGCAGCACGCCGGATATTGCTAATAAAAAAAATTGAATTCATGACGAAGTCAGGCTACCTTCAAAAAAAACAACTTGCTTTTGCAAAAAAGAGGGTGTTGCACTGCTTACGCGTATTGTTTGTTTCTGCTCTTCTTCTGCTTTCGTGAAATGAAGCGGACGTACTTGAAAGGGCATGTAACCTTTGCACGTAATTTTGGTTGGTTTGAAATTGTCTGGAACAATTATTCAGATGAACGATTGAAGAAAACATTCAGGGTTTCCACATCATCCGCCATCTTTGTAGAATGCTCAAGTGCGCATGCGCTTTAGTGATGGTTAATGAAAACGAGGGCCAAAACAGGCCATCACATAATTAATGCATTAGATCTGCCCATGTGAGGTACGGCGTTTGCCACGAAGTCGATCTTCAGTCGTTCTTCACGACAGACCTAGTCGTGAAGAACGACTTAGTCGGTCCAAATTGAATCAGTCGAACTTAATTGGGTCAGACGCCGTGCTTCACCATATTACCCTGTATTAGGGTCGGTGCTCATGTGAATTACACGCGTCTGACCTTGGGCCTAAGAGCTATTAACTTGTGTCCCTTTAGTGTTCGTCCTCTCAATTAGAAGGGACAACTATTTAACGACCCACACTAGCGACCGACTCCCCATCTGCAGATATTTTTATAGAGCAAAGGCAGTACCTTTTACTAAGATTTTTATACGAGTATTTGTTTGTCGGTGCATTGGACCCAAAACTTAACAAACAGCTGTTCAAT
>WHPX01001467.1:0-146970 GCA_011057435.1 Actinia equina
CCGTGTGCACAGCACCATAGGGGGAAGACCTACTCTTTAAAAAGCCGAAATAGGGACTGATAGACCCAAAGAACCCAAAGCTCGACTGTCTTGAAGATAGAGCAAACTCAAAGGCCTTACCTCGCGCCTTGCAAGAGTGCTAGACCCACTTAATTAAAGACGATACCCCGAGACCTCCCAAACACGGCACATGGCGCGGCCTTTATGAACGGCGACGGTTGATGGCTGAAGCAATGCTAGGAGGTACAAATCCCGGCAAGAGATCAGGCCACGAAGACCCATGTAGGGGCATTAATAGAAGCGGCAGCAAAGACAAGTAATCGAGGACGCAATACTCATCAACCGAGAAGAAAGGAAGCAGGCTCAAAAGAATAGATACCCGGAAACTTACTCCCTGCGAATTGCGGGCTCAAAAGGAAAGCTGGAAAAGAGCGGGGCTTACCACAGGAAAGGTAACAAAGAAGCTCTTGGTCAAGCATGTGGATATCCGCCTGGCCGTTTGCGCGATTGCTATTAAGTACAGTGAGTAGTAGTCACTCCCTCATCCACTCTTAAGCTACAGGCGCGGTCGTAGCACGTTGGTAAGGGACTAACGGACTTGGGAAAAAAAGATGGCAGCCGTCTTCTGCGCAGCTGGTAGCGTTCCTGTGAGCCTTACTTAACGCGCGTAGAAACTAGTTCTGAAGTTCGTGGGTGAATAACATTTGGATCTTGGTCGTCGCTATTGAGTGGTACATCCTAAGAGCTGAGGTTAACTTATCCTGTTGCTTATGATTCGGGCTTACGTCCGTTCGGGTGTCCCGAGGCGTCCTCACTGGGGATAAGTAGAGAATAGTATAGCGTCGCCTGCCTGATAATGCCCAGAACCTAGTGGTCGGCGGGGTCGGTGGTAGGAAAGTGTGTCTTATGATTCCGAGCTCTAATAGGTTTGTTACAATGTCGCACTATTATCACGTAAGCTACGTAACTACCGCGCGAACCATCGTGTGAATTGTAACTTAACGGTAACTTACAATTACCACCCTTTGAACGTAGCCACGTAAAACGCCTCGGACTTAATGGGTATGGGCTTCGTCGGAAAATGATAGGCTTCTCGATTATTGGTTGACGTTCTAAAGGGTGTTAAAGGGCCGTCCTTTCATCAACTAGCCTAAATCCCATGATACTACCATACGCCTGGGTAATGTCAATGCTACAAATGATCAATGCAAGGCCTCCAACTTCAACCCACATCCCAATATCGCGCCAACCGCGACCGGTGTAAGTTTCATCCCTAAGTGATAAACGTAATGGGTTTCCTTCCAATGTGGATTCATATATTTAAAGCTAAGCACCGTAGAGTGCTGATGGTTAAATGGTTATAAGCCGTGTCCCTTTGATTTTCTATGCTATTCACACAAACGCTCCCCGTATCGTCTACGCGCATTTGCAGCTTTACCTTCCCATGGCAGTTGGCAACCATATGAAGAGTCCAAGTTGTAAGATTCTCAGCGCTATTCGTTGCGGCTCTACGGAGAAATGCGCAGGCTCCCTGTTGTTTGTCTTCGCGCGCATAGGCTGCAGTACGCCATTCTCATCCAGGAACCTAAAGCCGACGTTGGCATGGCTGCTCGTACCAAGGCAAATACTACAAAGGATTAACTTCTTCCTGAGTAATTCAAATTCACGGACATGCCCGTGACATCAACCCAAGATGCCTGGGGTATTTTTTCTCGCCTGTGTAAGTCGTATAAAACACAATCTACTCCAGCTACGTAGGGGTTGTTCATCGCCATATATAATAGCTCAGACCAATGCTTGCGAACTGTTAAGCCGGCTTTTTAGTAAGTTATGGTCATATTCCTTTCTTTTTTAGGCGCTCGGTATACTTCTTTTGTTAGCTTGCACTTTCTTAGGTGGTTGCGTATGGTGCACTTTTTAGGCTGTTCAACAAGTGCCTTCTAATAGTGTCAGAGTTCACGTCGTTCACCCCAAACTTCATGTCCGTAGTAGCTCGCTGCAGTTTATTGTTGTATCCTACTACAGAGCCAGTATTTATAGATAAATTACTAGGCATTAACCAACAACCCGGGGCTACTGCATAGTCCAAACATCGCCTTAGAATTTTGTATAGCTAGTTGGAACGCTGTACGCCCTTGCTAATGTCGCCCTCCAAGATCGAACTTTCGATAAGACCAAGGCTTCGGCTCGCGTCTCTTCTGCGGCGCCGGTATTTCCAATTATATTTGATCGGGTATTTACTTGGGCTCCAAGGATAGAATACACGTAAGCTTCTATGCTGCGGTTCAAACGGGCAAGGCCGGCTTTGGTTAGTCCTTTACCTTCTGGGGGTATGAAATTAAGATATTGCTTCGTTTGCTCGTCGTTGGTAATCTTAATAATCAGTGGATTGGCCCCTGCATACTTACCACCCTCGTCTTTGAACAGAGGTCCGTCTCTAACTTCCTTAGTGGTCTTAGCATTTGGTTCAAAGAAGGTGCTACTGTCGTGAGTTTCTTTGTGATACCCAGGTGTTCCATCGTAGATTCAACGCATGAACTTCTTTATCGCTTAGCACATGTCCACCAATCCCCCAATAAGCCCAAATATGCCCCAAGCCATTGTTAGCACCGGTAGTGCATCTAAAGTCTTTTCCCACAACTCCAAACTCCTACAAAGCCTGTCCATAGGCTGGAACGTCGTATTTGTTATCTCTAGGATAAAACGCAGCATCTCCCGGCAGCGCAATAACACCCATTTCATGTAGTATTCTTCTAACCGTGAAGTGGAAGTGAAACATAAATATTGAATTCTTCATCAAGTTTGCACTTACACCACAGCCGCCAGTGGCACACCAAACCGCAAAGTTTAGGTGCTGCGGCCAATAACGCATGTTAGGACCACTTAACCATTCATGAGATTCCTTAGCGGTGGTATGATTAATGGGCACGTTTTTGAAGATATCTCGCACCTTTAACGGAAAGGAATGGTTGTTAGAGATCCGCATGTTCAATGTCCAATCCAAACTTGGATGTTCATCAAATGAAACCGCGGGTATCGGATAAGTACCGGTACCAGCAATAATTCCTTTGACCAACCTTGCACGGGCTTATGTTCGATATAACCAGAATTCTTCAGTTGATTGTCTATCTGATCGACCAGCGTAGGTTTCAAATCCTCGTTGCTGGACATCCTAGAGCCGTTATAGTAAATCCCATCGGGTCTCCTTTCGAACTTACTAGGGTCTGCATGCGGAAACATCTTCCTAAAGGCCCTCCAGTTCCAGTAATCCCGGTTGTCGTGATGTGGCTGTTCCTCTACGTTATTCCCAAAAGCGTCGTACATTAGTATATATAATGGATGTTATACCATCAGCACCTCAGTTGTACCCAGATGTTCCCTATACTACACCTAACGAACTAAACGCCGAAAACTTTCGCCTGAATAAAGCGAACTTAATCCTGGCTTACTTGGAAGGGCAGGCAAAACACTATGAAAAAAGTTAGAAAAAAGTACGTTAGAGCCCGGAGTACGCTACATAAGATTGCGATAACTTCAGGATCCATATCTGTTGTGTTAACGGGCTCTGGCGTTGCTACTTCGCTTACTGGGCCGGGAATAATCGTTGGAGTTCCTTTGGCCGGCGTTGGGGCAGCTTGTGGTATTATTTCGGCTGTTGCTACGGGTATTATGAAAAAGCTATCCACGAAAATATCCAAGCATGACACGACAATAGCTCTGTCTAGGGCTAAAGTAAATACTATTACAGACCTTGTCTCAAAGGCTTTGCGTGACAGAAAGATAGACGACGTAGAATTCTCGCTTATTCTGGCCGAAGAAGACAAATACGAGAAATTAAAGTCGGACATAAGGAATAAAAAAAACAGTCGTAAAAGATCTTTCCGAGGAATCTCGCAAAAAGATCTACCAGGAGGCAAAAGAAGAGCTTCAAAGAAAGCTTGCTCAGTAAACATCTGCTTCGAAAAGAGCGTGACGGGATTCTATTTACATATCGAACGCCGGCTGTCTGGTTCATATGCAAATTAAATATAATAATTTTCACATACATAAGCGTCCAGATGTGTCTGGCGTTCGCTTGTGATCGTGGACTTTGGGGCTGGGGAGGCCTAAGTCCCGAGTTCGAGCCTCGCTGTAGATGCATTTGGACCGGTTGCTGTGAGTGAAAAAAAAAGCCTCCCCCACTCACAGCAACCGTGGGGGGAGGGGTAGAAAGTGCGATTCAACCCCGCGATGGGGGGTTTCGCGATTGGAAAAAGTCAGGGGGTGTCTCGGGACGCTGTCCGGAGTTCACCCTCTGGTGGGTCGTAAGAAGATTATGTGTATGTACTAGAGGGGCCTCTGGCGCGGGATGAAATAAGCCCCGTAAGCCCAAATGCAAAAAACCCCACTGGGGATAGCTTGGTGTTCTGCGCGATGCATTCCCCAGTGGGGTTTCTGGCAAAATAAACGCCAGTTTTGCATTTTTATTTTCTCGGAATCCATCCTAACAGGGGGTGGTTGGGGTCTATTTTGTAAAATATTTCGTAAATTACGTCAGGATAATAAGGAATATCCTTATTCAGCCGACAAAACATCCACTCGGCTTTTGTCATATCAGAAACCTCAGGAATAGACTTACCGGTAATTTCAGACAAAGATAGGGAATAGCTTTGTAATATTTCCCTAGCTTTAATTTTTTCAACGCTTTCCGTAGGCTTTGTGGGGTTGGCTCTTCTAAATGGTCTATGATTTTCTTCTTTACTTCGTCGCTTAAATATATCGGATGTAAACCTTGGATATGACTCATCCAGTCCCTAAAGTATCTTATTCTTTTGTATGGTGTTTCTTACGACCTCCATTGGCGTAATACTGCTCTCTGGTAGCATTTGGTACGGCATTACGAATATTCTTACCACATTCGTAACACTGCGCTGACGTGTCGTCTTCTATTTGCATTTTCTTACCACAACACCAGAAAACCCTTGGGCTTAGGTATGTTAACTTTGGATCTTAGGCAAATTATACAGAAGTCATTGGTGAACTTTTTACATTCATGCATCGTATATATATCGTACATTTTTATAAACACTTATCTTTGATTCCCAACACAGCAGCAGTAAGGACACGGCGCGCGGCTTATTCCCGCTGCCGGCGCCTTCCATTAAACCGTCTGTAAAACCGTAAATCTTTGACATTGACCGCGAGTCCCCCTTACTGCTGCTGCTCTGCCATGACATGGGATTTCGTTTACGTTCATAAAAAGTCTGCCAGTCACATACCTTCTGCATACTGCCTTTACGAGCCTCGAGTTGTCTTCTATTGCGGTCCTCTTGTGAATAGCATAGGAACATACTAACCATAAGATCAGTCAAGTCGAGATGGACGTCCACCGCTTCACGCTGAACGGGAAGACTAACCATCCTCATCTACACAACGAGAATATTTTCTAATGTTAGAAACATTGGTCTCACTTTAAAGGGGCACTTGGATAAAAACGCCCCGATTTTTGAAAGTCCGAATAATTGAAGTATTCGAGGATAATATGACTCAATTATGATTATGAAAATCTGATTAGTGAAAATTTTAGCCTGAGAGCCACTCGCTGTTGAGATATTTGGGTTAAAAGCGAAAAGAACAATAGCGTTGAGTAAATGACGTCATTTACTCACAATTTAGATGCTGAATAAAATTAATAATTTTTTCCCGCCACTTTTGACTGTGAAGGAAAACATGTTGCTTGGCTACTATCTGGGCCATATAGATAAGTTAACCAAGTTTAAAGCCATTTCCAATTTTCATTGATTTTCATCCAAGTGCCCTTTAAGTTGTTTAGCAAAAACGGTTCGGCCACTTACCTGTTGCCTTCTTAGAAGAAAAAATGATGGATAAAGTATTTTGGCGTGTTATGAAGTCAGGTTTGATGTAGCGCACGGTGTGCTTGATTTATTATGAATGAACTAGTCGAACAGTGATATAAATAACTGAGACTTAAGGGATTTCTTTATACGAATTCCATACATGTAATAAGAAATCAGATACAAACTTGAAGCAGTTCACATGATGGTTCTACTTGTGTCAAACAACAGGCCGATAAGAAAAAAGAAGAAAGAAAAAAAAGAAAAGAAAAGAAAAATGAATAGGGAAAAAAAGGGTGAATAGTGGTAGGATTCTAACCTCGTATAAAGGTGATGCTTGTTGCGCATCATACATCACGGCGTCAGCGATGTGTGTCGCTTCCATCAATGTGCTATAGGCCTGTAGATGACATGACAACACAAACATTCTAATAATAATAAACTTTATTTCAAGAGGAAAACATTAACAGTTTACACTGATGAACTTATGACACTCAAAATAAGTAGCTTTAATCTTCGACCACTACTTAGCAACCCCAGATAACCTTCTAACCCTATCATCCACCATCTCGTGGTAAACACAGATACATTCATACATGGCCTCCCTCAACACTGTTGGTCACTTCTATCATACACCATTTCATGGTAAACACAGATACATTCATACATGGCCTCCCCCAACACTGTTGGTCACTTCTATCATCCACCATCTCGTGGTAAACACAGATACATTCATACATGGCCTCCCCCAACACTGTTGGTCACTTCTATCATCCACCATCTCATAGTAAACACAGATACATTCATACATGGCCTCCCTCAACACCGTGGTCACTTCTATCATACACCATCTCATGGTCAACACAGATACATTCATACATGGCCTCCCTCAACACTGTTGGTCACTTCTATCATCCACCATCTCGTGGTAAACACAGATACATTCATACATGGCCTCCCTCAACACTGTTGGTCACTTCTATCATCCACCATCTCGTGGTAAACACAGATACATTCATACATGGCCTCCCTCAACACTGTTGGTCACTTCTATCATCCACCATCTCGTGGTAAACACAGATACATTCATACATGGCCTCCCTCAACACTGTTGGTCACTTCTATCATCCACCATCTCGTGGTAAACACAGATACATTCATACATGGCCTCCCCCAACACTGTTGTTCACTTCTATCATACACCATCTCATGGTCAACACAGATGCATTCATACATGGCCTCCCCCAACGCTGTTGGTCACTTCTATCACTTCAATTCTATAGTAGTCTTTGTACGCACCTGAAGAAAATACTCATGGCGTTCATCAGTAGTCTTAGCTCCATCCGCTAACATTCTTTTAATGGCAGCTTGCTTCCTCATCACTCTCGCCGCTTCCCTTCGATATCCAAGCTGAGCTAGCTTTTCTCTAGCTCCACGCAGGTACTGTATTTTAGGTAAGATGGCCAATAAAATAGTTGGGGATATGATGATGAAATTAATTTTGGCCCACAGAGATTTATAATTCAAAATTAAACAAAATCTAAGATTAAAATATTAGCCCATGACAATGCCGAAAATCTTCTACTTTTTTATTTCATTTTTAATTGAACTTTAACTCAAGACGTTCGGTCATAACGCAGTCGATCCTAATCAACCATGGTAAAAAGAGAAACCACAAGTGCTTATTTCTGAAGGTTAATAAAGTAGATGATTGTTTCAGTGAGATAAAAGCCAAGATAAGACACTCGTCTACTGAACGTAATGGACTAGTTCGACGATACGGCGGCCATCTTGCCATGGGACAAAACTAAACAAAGATGACAAAAAATGTATAGATTTTCATGCGTTTTCTTTCTTTTATGGGTAAACGGGTCTAACTAGGAAACTATATGGTTATTTAGGCTCTTACATTTAACTTTATTTATTTGACGAAATAAGTATTTTCTTTCTATTTAATGATCTAAATATATAATTTAATGTAATCTAACATAAAAGGATTTGTGAATAAAGATGTATTGTATTGTAAACGATGTGCTATTTAATTCATCTTTTGTTGCTTTTTCTTCGGTAATCTGTTATAATCAATCGACGTCATTACTGTAACAAAGCTTTATTTGCCTCGACACCCCATAATGCCTTGCGATCCATGATGACTTTTACCGCCGTATTGTCGAAGTAGTCCATTGCAGTCCCACTCCCAAAATGAGATAGTCTTTGAAAAAATCCAAGCAGCCATAATCATCTCTTTTCGTTGGTCAAACACTGAGTTAAATTGTTTTACCTGATATGCGTTATCGCAATTCATTAACGTCTCTTCGTCTTTTTCCTCACTTTCATCGTTAACGAGATAATCAAATAATAATATGCCATGCCTAAAAAACAATAAACATTGGACAATAAGCCACTAGCAATAACAGATCACGTGAAACTATTCCCTTCAAACGAGCAGTTGGATCAAAATGAACATCAGAAATTAAAGAGCACCCTATAATGAATGAACGAATAACGAGAGACGAGTGTCTCGTGTTCGTTCTCACCAAAGAACACCTCGATGTTAGTATAGCGAAGTTTCAGTTCATAACATGTGACACAGGAAAAATGGTATTGAATATAAAATAAACTGAATATTTCATAAGATTATGTAAGAAGGCGAAGCTTAGTTCATAAAGTGTGACTCAGGAAAAATGGTATTGAATAAGCTGATGCATAGGGGTGTTTGCTTGAAAGTATGTTCTTGTCTGTAATGGTGACACAAGCTTGAATCTAGCCTTTCCCATTGGTTGGGTCTGTTGGATAGGGGACGACGGGGAGGAAGGGGACAACGATGCAGGCCTTATACTCATTGCATATAATATTTCAATTATAATAAAACATTACATAAGTCGCCTGCATATTTCTCCTTAAAGTAAATTAACACATTTACCTGGCTTCTAGGATAGCCTCGATGTAGTCCGACAAGTTGGCCTTGTTTTCGTTTTCTTCTGACAAGCCTTGAAACAGTGATTTAGCATCAACAATAATCCCACGAGCCTGAAATATTACAAGGAGATTTCAACAATTTTAATTGAATTTAAATTTTAGTTTAAAAACTTGAAAAGTGTTTATAATTTCATTTGATTTGTTCGCCACACATTCTTGTCGTTCTGATGCTGAATCACAACAGACTGCCGGGGGTTAGCATTCAAACTGCTTTTAAAATGTCTTCTTGTGTGGGCATGTAGATGTAAATTGATGAGGGAAATAAGCTTTTAATAGGGGGAGGGCTGGGGATTCAGAGGGGAGACGGTAAAAAATTGAACTTTGGTAGAGCTAAATCTTGTTCCTTGTTGACTCTATAGGAGAAATGGGAGGACTACAGTCATTTTTATTAATACTAAAAATACACTGGTCTTATAAAAAAACAAACCACAAAAAACAAACAACAACAACAAAAACAACAACAAAAAACAATTAAAAAAAACAAAACAAAAAACGAAAAACAAAACAAAACAAAACAAAAAAAACAACAAAAAACAAAAACAAAAACAAACAAAAACAAACAAAAACAAACGAACAAACAAACAAACATATTAACTACCTTTTCCAAAGCTTCTTTGTCAGGTTTGTTAGGATTTTGAGACCGTTTATCGATTTTGTACAGGCATGCCTCGACAAGAAGAAGAGTGGTTTGAAGCCAAAACTTTTGGTCTCCCTTTAGACTCTGAAAAGAAATTCGTACACCATGTTTATATACAACAGATGGCGGGGAAAAAATGGTTAGCAAACGTGTTAAAAGCTTATTTAAAACTAATAAATCGTGTTTATAAAACTGAAAATATACTTCATTGTTTTACTTAACAAAATGGTAAAAAGTTCCAAACTATAGATTAAAGGTCGATTACAAAATATTGACGTCGGTGACATAGGTATACTTTGTCCTCGTGGCTTGTCTCTTATCACTTAGTGATTTCCCATATTGTGTCGATAAACAGACCAAAGAACTTTGTTTAAGAAGTAATTAAGATCCCGAAAACGAAATAAAACTATTTGGACAGTTATTAACACGTATTAGTAAAAATACACAGGTAATTATTGAAATCTCGCGCGCTGATTGGTCGAGAAACTATCACACGACAATCTCCTTCAGCGATAATCCAAAATGGCGGCCAGCCGCTTTGTTGCTGTTACCGGATACTAAGACCTAAGATACTAAAGCAAAAACAAACTAGTAAAAATTGGACCAGAACTAAAAAAAGTTTATTAGTTGAATTGTTTAACTTTAATAACTATTTCAGACTGTCAACATTCGCAGTCGGAAAATTTTTCCTGAGTAAATCGGTTTGGAGTTCATCTTTTTGAAGCAACAATAAACTTATAATAAAAGCAAAGATAAGAGAAATAAAAGAAAACGTCCTACGGAAAATAAGTAAATGAAAACTTTTGCATGAATTTCATATTAAGAGGAAATTTTTTTCAATAACGAGCAATAATGGCAAAAAGCGCCAAAAACTAGACCTTCATATGACTGAGTTTTGATCCCAAGTTTTCGTTTTGGTTAACACTCAAAACCTTTTTTTAACAGTTAAAAACTGATGTACTATGATAAAATGCTTATTTGAAGCGGTATTTTCAATTGTACAAAGATGTTTGTTGCATTTGCGTTAGAATGTAGAGCAAATATTCCAAATGTATGGACAATTTTTTCCTATGCATTTAAGAAATCTGTAATCTGAACAATTATTCACATTTATTCACATTATTACATTTCACTTTACCTTTTGCAAACCTTCTCGAGAAAGACAAGTATTCTTATTTTTATCTACCATTTTGATATCCTTGCGATTCCTTTTCACTGGTCTTAAAGAATTTTCACTGGTCAACTGACTTTTCACGTTTGCCGTAAACGAGAATCTTAATCTCTCTATTAATTCAAAGCAAGACGATCAAACCTGCTTTTTTGAAAACAACTGTTTTCAAACGGCTGAATAATTTGAAAAAGATTGAAAAGTTTGAAAAAACGTAATTAATTTAACTTAAAGAAATGGGTTGTGTGGGTTTTTTGTCATATATATCGTTTGAGAACTATTCAGTTTTTTTCGTGCTTTGAAAATTTTGTTTTATTCTCGAAAGCTCAGCTTACTATTTTAGCTTATTCTCGAAAAATTTCTCAAAGTAGATTTTTTGAAGAAAAAAAACATCCACTGCAAAGCTTTTTTACGTTTCCAAGTTATGACTTATTTTGTGGGACATTGGAAAAACATTGCCCATACATTTGGAATATTTGCTCTTTTCGGTCTTTTTCTATGGCGTACGAAACCGTTCAAAATTCATCCGGGCTATTATCGATATCGGTTATTCAATTATCGATGTCGGGTATTGCATTATCGAGGTCTGACTCTATTATCGATATCGGGTATTCCGTTCGCGTGGTCTGAACTTTATTATCCATATCCGGTTTTCCATTCTCGGGGTCTGAACTTTATTATCCAAGTCCGGTATTCCATTCTCGTGGTCTGACTTTATTATCCAAGTCCGGTATTCCATTCTCGTGGTCTGACACTAATTCTCGGGGTCTGACATTTAATAATAACGATGTCGGATATCGAATTGCATTTCAGTTTCACACACTCAGTAATTTTATGTAAAGTAAATAAAAGAGATTGTGTTATGTAAAGTAAATGAAGGGATTTTTTTGTGGAAAGGAAATGACTTTTTCTTTAAAGATATTATGGAATGAATGTGTGAGCATATGCTTCGAAACGTTGCCTTGGCTACAATTCTTTTCTATTCTCAGTTCTGTACGTAGTCACGTCTTTTATTATGCAGTCGTTAAAAAAGTACACCTCCCAAGTAACAACCCTCCCTTCATCCTTAGCTTGGCCGGGTCCGAATACCTGTTTTTGCATGAATATATTCTTGTACATTTTTTGCTTGACTGATATTCTTGCATATTTATAAAACTAAATATAAAAAGAAAAATGAAAAGAAAGAAAAAGAAATTTGCTCGTCTGAGTTTTTACTAGTTTCTACTTTTCACTTTTGTTCTTTTTCATCGTCAATTTATCAGTATATCGCTTTCACCTAAAAGAGCATTGAAAAGTGAGTAAGCAGGGAAAGTTTCAATACTGAGGTGTTTTTCTGATAAGACATCATGGAATGAATGTACAGATATAAGTATGAGATTTTGCTGATCAATAACGACTAGCCTCGCTTTGGTGTCATGTAGCACTTTACAACTCCTAAAATAATCACTTTTTTCTGTCAGATTGTTCACAGAATCCTTACTTATCATTCATTTCTTTTCAGGCATTAAATTTAAAAAATATATAATTTAAAGCGGCCATTTCCCGAATGGGTTTATATACAAGGTTTTTCCTTTCCTTTTTCATTCATTTTGAATCATTTTAAAAACTTTTAATCTTTAAATATAGGGACACATAATGATTGAACCGCTGAATTTTGAATATCTTCATTTGTCATTTATTTATTCATTCATTCTTTTTTTTCAAGATATCCATTTTAACACATGACATTTTATATAGACAATAAATATAGAATATCTGATTCAAGGAAATGTAAGTGGCTACATTAAGTCGATATATTTTATTATGATTTTTTTCCAAGGAAGAAAAAGAAAGAAGAACGAATGAGATTTTTGTATTTAATGCAAGAAAGATTTCCACCATACCTTTGTTTTATTAATAAGTGGAAATGTGGGAAACTTATTTTACAAAATAAATTTGCTACGCAATTGTTAAATCGACCCTCTGTTTAGTACTGGCTCAACGTTATTTTTAGATAAGAAATGGAGAAAGTGAACTCAGTACCCTTATCCTTAAGTTGGACAAGGTAGTAGGACATGTTTAACGAATCGAAGTGTCTTTTCTACGGTCGGTCCTCCTATTGAAGAATGGCGTCGGCAAATAATCCAAACTAAAGTGCATGGAGCGCAGCGAAAAAAAGATATTAAAAATGTGCGGCAAAAGTTTGAAATAACGGTTTCAAGCGCGCGCTTGAAAATCCCTTTCATTTCCTTTCCATAAAAAATCCCTTTCATTTCCTTTCCACAAAAAATCCCTTTCAATTATACTTTATGCAACAAAAAATCCCTCAAACACTTAATACGCAACAAAAAATCCCTCAAATGCTTAATACGCATCAAAAAATCCCTTTCATTTCCTTTCCACAAAAAAATCCCTTCATTTACTTTACATAACACAATCTCTTTCATTTACTTTACATAAAATTACATAAAATTACTGAATGTGTGAAACTGAAATGCAATTCGATATCCGACATCGTTATTATTAAATGTCAGACCCCGAGAATTAGTGTCAGACCACGAGAATGGAATACCGGACTTAGATAATAAAGTCAGACCACGAGAATGGAAAACCGGATATGGATAATAAAGTTCAGAACACGCGAACGGAATACCCGATATCGATAATAGAGTCAGACCTCGATAATGCAATACCCGACATCGATAATTGAATAACCGATATCGATAATAGTCCGGCTGAATTTTGAACGGTTTCGTACGCCATATTTTTCCATAAAAACCATATGATACAGTCCGTGAATAGTTGAATTTAACTGAATCCACTTCTGTTTTTCGCCTAGATAGTCATTATTTTGAGAAAAGATCCAAAAACCGTGTTTTTGAGACATAATTTGTATGGGCTCACATGAGGGGGCGTGAGCTTGAAATCGTAGCTGACCAAATGTTAACAGATTTTTTCTGATATGGTTGGTTCCTGCCATTTCTCTTTTGAAAACTTGGCAAGATAATAACATCAACATTTCATTATCTCCAAAAACCATTTCAGAATCCCCCATTTTTCTTTCTTCGTTTTGAATAAGCCTTAAATTTTGTCTAAAATAAGCTTGCTTAGAAATTTTTCGAATTACTTTTAGCTAAAGTGGTCGGCCACCTAGTCAACGTCGTCTAACGCAAGGATATTAAAATATATATTGATAATCATCTGTCCTAGATATTACAGGTGGTTGGGTAGGAGGTCTAATGTCTGACTAACCCAAGGGGGGGAAAACTAAGCAATTATATAGAGAAGAGCTTGGTTTTGTGTCAGTGTATTACAGTAAATGTATGTGGTTTATAATAAATAGCTCGCTTTCAAGTCTCGAAGATTTTTGTAGGAATGCAAAGAATGTTTGCCGTCTTTCATTTTGTTTTAGTTAGAGCCGTGTTTTAGCGCAATCTAAGTATAGAGAGCATGGAATAAGAAAATGTCTTATGCCGATGAAATGGGTTTTCCATTATATAATATGCTCAAAATTTTATTGATTAGTTGTTCAGTCTCCCTACGTTCCTTCCTTATAATAATAATAATAATAATAATAATAACAACTTTATTTAATGAGGGTGGCACTAAATAGTGTACTACACTAATAAACTTGTGTCCCTCAACATAAAACTACTAATATTTACAAATTTAAAAATATAAAATATATGTAATAACAACTATCAACAAGAACTTATAAGAAAATTAACTATAGTATAATAAAACAATACATCAAGATTAAAATGAACTATATATAAATTTAACTGTGAAGCTCAGCGACACCACGCTCACGCGGACGACGCAGCGACGCAGCTGAACGTAATAATATACTTCAGCAACGTCGAAACGCCGCCCCATGAACACGACGCCGCCAAACTTCACAGCCAAATTAAACAGGAATCTATATTATAAATGTAAAAGGGTAAAATCGAAATGGAATAAAATGAAAAAAAAAAAAAAAAAAAAATTAGGGGAAAAAATAATAATAATAATAAAAGGAAACTATAGATAAAAATGTGGCAAAAAAGTCTGCTCTTCCTTCCTTCCCTCCCTCCCTCCCTCCCTTACGATTTAAAACGGCTGAATGCTTTGGAACTTTTCAAATATGACTCAAAACAGCTGAAAAACCGTAGAACTTCTTTAAGTAACCATAACGTTTCGAACTTCAACAGGGCAAAGCCCTAAACTTGTGCAAGATACAATATGTTTTTCTTTTGATTTTCTAAAACAATAGGTATAAAGCAATATTTTGTCAAAATTTTTAAAAAATTAATTTAAATTCAAGAAAAAGGCTTGTGTTGGTTTTTGTTTGTTATCATTGGAAAAAATTGCCCATACATTTGGAATATTTGATTTTTTCGGTCTTTTTCCTCTCTTTATAAAGCAAAAGGTTGTTAAAAGTAAAGTTATATAGCTCAAGTAGTAAACTGCGTGACACAACATCCTAAATGACCCGTAAATCTTCTGTTCTTTCGCTAACTACCGTAGTGAGCGTGTTTTCGAGGCTACGAATCCTAAGAAACCATAAGAGGCGAATGTATAGGCCAACAGATAGTATGAGCTTATAAAATCATCAAAAATACGGTTCGAAATTTTTACAAATTTCTATGAATTATATACCAAGATGTTCAGGAAAGCACGGGGTTTTCAAATCCACTTCTGTTTTTTTTTTTTTTTTTGACAGGTTCTGTTTTATTTCAGCTTGACCCCGGATGCATTTTCTCTTGTAAAATACGTCCAATAGCGTACATTCAACTCAAAAAGTACGGTGGTTTTTTTCAATAGAATTCAATCTAAACCAGATAATACAGTCCGTGAATAGTTGAATTAACTAAAGCCACTTCTGTTTTTTGCCTAGATAGTCATTATTTTGAGAAAAGATCCAAAAACCGTGTTTTTGAGACATAATTTGTATGGGCTCACATGAGGGGGCGTGAGCTTGCAATCGTAGCTGACCAAATGTTAACAGATTTTTTCTGATGATTTTGAATATGTACTGAGATCCCCGAAAATAGATCAGTTATTAACACGTAATAATCAAGAGACCGAAGTTCCTAAAGCAAAGACAAAATCTTAAACAAGAGCAGACGTCGACTATTAAAAATTGAACGAGAAAAAACATTATCAATGTTTAATTTAACAACGATTTTAAAAAACTGTCAACGTTCACAGTCGGAAACTATTTCCTGTTGATTGGTTTTGAGTTAATTATTATGAAGGCCAAGTATATTTGAGTTGAGTAAGGAGTCATTTCGTTAGTAGGAGGTTGAAGGTGGAAGGGACAGGCTCGTTATCAGTTCAGCTCAAATCATGAACGGTTCGGACAACCTAACGCAAAGCAGTTTGTCGTGCTTCCATGTATCCGATTCAGATCTTGTACGTACTGTAAAGGTAATGGCCATCTTGTTAGTGGGTGGCTTTGCCGTGTTTGGCAATATTTTGATCATCTTCATCGCTGCCAGATTCACCGTGAAAAGGAACATCCATCACTTGATCATCAACATGGCCGTTTCAGATATCCTCATTGCTATTACGCATTCGTATCACAACATTCGTTCTCTACTTCGTTTTCCATATCTCTGGGAACTTTGGGATAATGACGTTTTTGGCAACATCTTATGTAAGGCTTACTACTTCTTCTATTGGGCTTCCAAGTGTGTGACTTTGCTTAGTCTATTGATAATAAGTGTGGAACGGTTCAGATCAACCAAGGTAACTGTTCATAGAGTTCGTCCATACACGATGAAAAAACATCTGGCACTAGTCTCTTGTTCTTGGCTGCTTCCTATGGGACTTACGACCCCCTTTGCTTGGCATTACCAAATTCACCAGGACAGCAAAACCCGTGCATGCTATCAAAATTATTCGAGAACACTTTTCTTTCTCTACTCTTTTGGACAAATCTTTCTTCTTCTTTTAATGTGTTTAGTTGTGATATTTAATATCATGACTTCATTCAGACTTTGGAAATCACGTCGAACCTTCCCGCAAGGCAATTTTACTGACGAACAGAATAGAACTAGAGAAAAACGAACAGCTAAGGCAGTGAAAATGGTGTTGTACTCGCTTCTCCTCTACGCCTGTTGTTATTTTCCAGGTTTTCTCTACAATTTACTTGACGCTTTCGTAGTACAGCTATATTCCGGGTGCACTATCGATTGGGAAACGTTTTACTTTGTGCTTTCTTTTCTTTTTCTAGTCAACTCTTGCTTCAGTCCTTGTATTTATATTGTTTTCCTAACTGAATTCAGACAAGCAGCTAATGGACTATTGCACTAGTAATGAATAGCACTGAACTTAGTAGTCTATTATGATGGAAAAATAACTATGTACTATATTTCATTCCCATTTGCAAACAATATAAAGTAAAATAAACTATGTATCATCAATGATAGAGTGCTCGCACTAAACCCGTAGTAAAAAAAATAGTACTGAACTTAGTAGCCTATTATGATGGAAAATAACTGATTCTTGTAAGTATATTATTTCCCGATGTGCAAACAATCAATGGAAAGTAAAATAATTTATTTTTTTCCAGTCCGGTATTCTAAAAAATCGTTCGTTCTGATTGGCTGTTGGAGCGGGCAGTATTTTGTCAGTATCTGCCCGCGCGCGCGGTCCGGTATCCTTTGCCGCTAAACAACAAAACAAAACGATCACAAAAACAAGTAAAAAAAAACACGGGAAAAAATAAATAAGTTATTTACCGTCCTAAAGTCCGTCCGGACATATTAAAGACTGATCAGAACAAAAAACAAAAACAACAAAAACAAAACAAAACAAAAACAAAAACAAAAACAAAACAAAACAAAACAAAACAAACAAAAAAAAAACAAAAACGAAAACGAAAAATAAGGTAACTATAGTTTGAGGTTAGAATTAGCCAAACGAACAGGCGGACCTTCTTGCTATTTTCAGTTTAACAGACCTATGCTGTACGATGTTGGTTGGAAGTAGCAGGAGATTGGTTAGCATTTAGTGTTTGATTTTCATTCTTCATTCTATTTGATCTTGTTTTTATTCTAAGGTTCCATCTTTTGAACCGGACATAGACGTAAAAGACGTATAGAAAAAGGGCGTATAGAAATTGCGGTAGTGATCTATATTTATTACTAATTACCTTCCATGCGTATAAAGCAGTCTAAACTTAATACAAAACATTACAGAGCGCCTTTATAAAATGTAAACTATAAAAAGAAACATGTCGATAACAAACCTGCGCTTCTTTAAGGAAGGATATTGCCTGACCCCAGTTAGACTCGGCAAGAGCAAGAACAGCTAGCTGTACCAAGATCTTTGCTAGTGTGGAATGGTCTTCAAATGCCTACCGACCGAAAAACAGAGAAATATAGTTGTAATGTGGAACACTTTTTGTTACTACATTATTTATTTAAGGACTCCAATACCAAAAACGAAATTGGAATTGTAAACCAGCATTAAAATCGGTTGCTAGGATAAGAAATTTAAATTATTATTTTTCAGCAGAAAAAGTTCAATGTTCAAGTACGACACAAGTACTTACCCTGGCCGATATGTTGGCTTCGTATAGTAGCTGTCTTGCAACTTGGTAATGACCCTGTAAAAACACAATCAAATATCATTAGATACTCGGAAAATTGATAAAAACTTCCGGAAAATAAATAAATAAATAAATGAATAAATAAATAAATAATTAATTAATAAATAAGTAATAAATAAATGAATGAATGAATGAATGAATGAATGAATGAATAAATAATAAATAAATAAATAAATAAATAAATAAATAAAAAATAAACAAACAAATAAATAATTAATTAATTAATAAGTAAATAAATAAATAAACAAATAAATGAATAAATAAACAAATAAAACAATTACCGGTTTTGGTTTTTTATTGAAAAATTGCCTTTCTTTTCTTAAAAAAAAAAGGTGTAACGTATTTTCAACTAAAAACAAACCAACAAAAATTCAATTTTTGTACGTGAATGACGACTCACTCTAAATATCGTCTTATTTCAGCTTATAAATGTATTCTTCGCACCTGGTTTATAAGTATTTCAGCCTGAGCAGTCCACACTTCTCTGTTTTTAACGCCACTTATCACCGTTTTGTACTTATTCCAGGGTTCATACTCTACGTCACTGTTCGCTAATCCAGGACCACGTGATCTGTTGTCAAGGTTACTGGGCTTGTGATCAAATATGATGCTTTTAGTTGCTCTGGTACGCTCTTCTTCAATACTGACTTGCCTTTGCTTTTCCTTCCAAATCTCGATCTCCTCACGAGACCTCGAAATAGAAAGTTATTAATCAAATTAATCAATCGTCTGCAAACTGTGTTTATCATTGGGTACATATTTATCATTGTAAAAAAATATGGTGACACGTGCGCGTAGGTTCTATCGTCAGAAACATTGGGAACTTCATCGATATGTCATTTTGAATATGAAACACTTGTCGAGTTGATAATATACATGAAAAAATTACTCAATTCTGATTGGCTTAGAGCAATGTTGTTCAAACGTAATACAGTGCAAAAAGTGTAATTCAGTGCAAATTACAAACGGAATTATCTTTTTTGATTTGATAATAAACAATAGAAAATGATTTTAGCCAATAAGATGACTGATTATTGTGACGAAAAATTTGAGGAACATTTGAAGCAAATCGAGGGGGAAAATGGCAGCTATTTTACTAGGCAAAAGTAAGACGATTAAATACGATGTGGTAAGTACTTAAACAATATTTTGGTCTACGAGATCCCAAGAATGAGCCGCAAAGTTTTCTGAACGCTTTCAACAACTGTCAGGAATATTTTACATATTTTCGTCTCTTTCTTTTGTAATTTTTTTCAGATTTGTTATTACTAAGTACGGTCTCGTGCAATTTCAAATCCTTGAAAAACACATGCACTCGTGCAAATTAATCCCAAATTGAACTCGAAACCGTGTTATTACCTATACTTAGTGAGGCATTCCAGTCCAATATAGCTTCACGCAAATAAGTGCAGTTCAGTGCAGTATTAGCCATTACGAGGTTGAGGAGAAGACTGGGTCGAGTTGGCACTGCAGTGCATTGTGGGTCTGTTATAGGAGACTAAATAGAAGCCATCTTGGAAATATGTCCCCGATAACAGTCCCTCAATGCACTTCAAAGCCAAGTCAACGCAGTCTCTTTCTTAACCTGGGAATGACTAATATTCGGTTTCCTGCAGTGTAGTCCTGTCCAGTGAATTGCATTGTAACGCAGGTAGTCTACTTTAGTTAAACGCACACCATTCTCTTACTCACTTTGCCTGTTCTTGTTCTGTTAGGTATAAGTTCCCGGTAAGTCTTTCATGGAGGGAGGCACCAGACAAGAGGTTCAGCTGCTGACACAGCTGCATTATCCTATAAGTGACATAAAGAAAACAATTGCAATGAAGGTATTCAATTATCCACCAGATAGAAAAACTATATATTGTATGGTGAATACAGTTTTACAAACAATTGCCCTCTTTCACTATGACGTCACATCAAAACAATCTATTGTTTAAACGCAAAGGATCATGGTCGTCGGAGGGGGTCAAATCAACGCGAATTCACCGAAAATTGTTCTAAAACCCGTATCAATCCACGAAGAAAAGTAGAATAGCCAGCAAACGCTCAGAATATTTTTTAGTACATATTAACACATATTATATCTGAAAACCAGGCCATTTTAGATTAAACTGTTTCGCTAGGAGCAAATTTTGTTGAATTTTCTATTGGATTTGGCGATTCCATCCCCCACATAAACAAGCAGTGACGTCATAGTGAAATAGGGCAATTACATGATACAATTATAAAGGTCTTTGTAAAACTATAGCGGCCAAAGTAGCAAATGTTTCCTTGCAGTGAAATCCTATTGAATCTTAGTCTTAGGTTATTAGCCTTGAAATCTTCAATTTTGATGGGCTTTTGTATAAATCCAGTCTGGCCTTGTGTTAAGCCAGAGTTAAGAGTTTGCCAGAGTCTAAATAGAAATCGAAAGCTTCATTTTTAGCAAACCTCGTTAAAAAAATTAAATTTACGACTTGTCTTGGTCTTCACGCAGTGATGGCTTAAAGGCTAATGACCCACGCTGTAGATAGACCATGTGACAATACCCTAGAGGGGGTATAGGACCAATGCCACCTCCCATTAACCAGGGCTAAAAATAACGAATGGTTAGCCGCTGTTTATCATAACTCGTTTCTGGCTTAAAGTTACCTGTCAAAATGACCAGCAAAGCAAAGATTTGACAGGACAAGTTATATTTTTAGCTCTGATTACTCCATCATAAGTATAATAATCTCCCCCCACCCCCTCCAACCCTTCGACAAAAAATTCTTACTTATTTCGTGCATAAATGACTTTGAAGTCCGCGCAGTGTTCGTGCCATGTTTTGGGAAATTAATTGGATGAAGAGTAAATTCCCGCGCAACGACTGTGTTCGCGCAGCAAGCTATTCACAGTCATATGAAAACTACTCTAAGACCGCAACTACATTAACCACGGCTACCCAAACAAATTTTAAATCAAATTCACAAATCGCATATTTGACGCTGAATATCAGAATGGTGATGAATTCCGGGGGGTAATCCACAACCGGCAGAACGAAGCCTGGGAGTGGATGAACAAACAATGAATGGTGAGATAAAACAAAGAACGCAGCTCACATGTAGAACAATACACATTGTTCACCATAAATCATGCTTTCTTTGTGTTTGTTATTTTGTCCAATCCCAAGCTTCGTTCTACCAGTGGACACCGACCCTGAATTCTTGAGTTTACTTTTGAATGGGAAAATGTGAAGATTTGCGCAAATACTATTGTGTCTTTAAACACAATAAAAATTAACAAATACACATCGGTTTTTTATGTGTCTGTCCTCTTATTGACGATAAATTAATGGTGGATCCGCATACTACTTTGACAATGTGATGACGAAATTTATTGTCAATAAGAGGACAGACACATAAAAACTGAAACTGATGTCTATTTGTTTTTTACAATAACAAAAACGATAAAAACAACTCATTTTTAGCGATCAAAACAACCGACGGAAAGAGCGCGCGCTCGTTGACGTCAACTTTATCTGTCTGTCCTCTCATTGATGATAAAAAATAACCAATCAGCGCGCGAGAAATTGGTAAGTTATTGTAAAATACTCAATCGTAATTGGCTAATTTGTATGAAAAAATTTTGGGTAGCCTTGGAGACGGTTGGCATAGTCGCGCCAACACAAATGGACATTTTTTTTGTCTTGGGGTAACTTACAAAGGTTCAGTGAAGTAGCGTAGCCTGGAAAGAAATGCATTGAGTTTGACAATAAACAAATATCAATTGTAATTGAAACTAATTACCTGAGGTGAACAAGTCGCTGAAGATGTTCTTGCTCCAGTATCAAATCCGCTATGACTTGTGACATGACTAACACAGGTAGCCCCAGCTGATGATAACCTAGCTCACCGAGATCATTAACTAGTGTATTTAGGTAGTACATTGCCAGCATCTACATATAACAAAGCTAAATGTTAGGAATAAAACAAAACGCATTTGAAATGATTACTACTTAGTCCGAGTGTCAAAAGCTGGAATATGCGTATGCGTTAGTTTTGAACTGATTTACCAATCTCGTACCCAGAGCCTTCGTTTCTTCTGGCCTGCGGCGAAGAACGAGGGCTCTGGCATAATCCATATTTTGGCGCAATTTTCGGAAAGTGAGATATAAACGGTCAAAATAAGCAAAGTAAAAATTAAATCGAACTCAAAATCAAAGTAAAAATCATAGTACGAACTAAAAATCGGGGGGGGGGGGGGTATTTTTAATTTTTGGCAAGTCTTTGAGTGCGTGCGCTGTTATACCGGAAGTCCAAGAAATCCTGGTCTCAATCATGACGACGAACCATCTCCCTTGAACCAAACGTTATAAAACTTTACTATGATCATGTATCTTATTTTATTAAATTATTTAGTTATGACCGAGCCAAAAAGCTTCTATTCTCAAATTTACAGAATATTTAAAAACCTTTCTTTAGCGCTCTCTGTCATAAGATCAAAACTAACCGGTTTTTTGATGCTGTTTTTGCTGATCATTGACCCTGTGATGTCTTGTTTGAAGTACTCTTGAAGCTAAAAAAGAGAAAGAAACCATAATGGTTAAAGTGACTGCTTACTATTTGACAATATCCGACTGTTCCATTTGATCCTACGATGTGTGCGCGCACAAAAATCGCACAAAGCCGCCGAAGAAGAAAAAAGAAAAAAGGACAAAGAAAGAAAGAAAAGGAAAAAAGAAGAAGAAGAAAAAGAAAAAGAAAAAAAAAAAAAAAAAAAAAAAAGGAAAGGAAAGGAAAGAAAAGAAGAAGAAAAAAAAACCAGCAAAAGCAATATGCCGTTTCCATGATGACTACCAAAATGTTACAAAAGGAGGGGGGAAGAGAAGAGAAGAAAAAATGAGAGTAGAGGAAAGGAAAGAGGAGAGAAGAGAAGAAAGCAGTATGCATACCTTCTCTGGTAGTTCGAACGTCGACCAAGCCTCCATCGATAAAGGCAGACAGGATCTGGAGCCGGCCTTTTCAGATTTATTCTGAGACTCGAAAAAATAAAAAATAAAATTTTGAAATCCAAACCATGATACATTAAACGAGGTTTTTTTCTTTTTTTTCTTTAGGCTCTAATTATTTATTCTCCAAGCAGCAATGGCCGTATTTACACGGCATAGTTTCTGATGTTCTTACCATGACTTTGTTTGTACCTTTGTTTGTAGGTTACGATTATCAATAATAATTCTCGATATTTCAACGTTTTGGTAGAGGTTGTTGTTAACTCTAAATGAATAACTAAGTGAATAAATACCTCTTTCTTGTCTTTGCCTTTCTTGGAAGGAGCTCGTTCACCTGGTTTTCCACCTTCACGGATCATTTTTTCAGCCGAGTGGATTGATATCTGGCATAACATAGAATTTGTACACACGATTACAAAGATCACATGGGTGCATGGCGCTCGCGGCTAACGCGTCGTCTTTCACCGCTGTGAGTCCAGCGGGTCGGGTCCAGCTGGTTCGAGCCCTGCGGTCGCCACATGTGAATTGAGTTTGTTTGGTGTGTTGTTCTCTCCTGTGCTACGAGGGTTTTCTTCGGGTTCTCCGGTTTCCTCCCTCCGTAAAAATCAACATGTGAGTTGAGCGATGTGTGCATAGAATATTGAATGTAGTGGTAGTGCGTGTAAGCGAAAAGTGTCCCCAATTAGTGCAAAGCCGCTAGAACGACTAGACACTTAAATAAGAGTGATTTTTTATTATCCTTATTACCCCAATAAATTACGCGAAAGTGAAGACAAAAGTCAGTGAATTGCCCTATTTCACTATGACGTCACTGCTTGTTTATGTGGGGGAGAGAATCGCCAAATCCAATAGAAAATTCAACAAAATTTGCTCCTAGCGAAACAGTTTAATCTAAAATGGCCTGGTTTTCAGATATAATATGTGTTAAAATGTACTATAAAAAAATATTCTGAGCGTTTGCTGGCTATTCTACTTCTCTTCGTGAATTGATACGGGTTTTAGAACAATTTTCGGTGAATTCGCGTTGATTTGACCCCCTCCGACGACCATGATCCTTTGCGTTTAAACAATAGATTGTTTTGATGTGACGTCATAGTGAAATAGGGCAATTGCTCATCACAGATTGCAGATCTAAGGTTTGAAGCTAAAGTGCAATGAGCCTTCCAGCTCGCACTAGTATAGCTCAGGTATAATATAACCGGTACGATTCCAGTAGCACTAACTTTACACCAGGGGATGGTATCTTACCTCAAGTATTCGGTGAACAAATCCGCTGGAAATCAAGATATTGTCTGCATAGTGTGATGATGATCTACCAGCCACTTGAGCCAACATAACGTGAATACGACACAGCGTCTCCAGCTGACGTACATCGGTCATTTCTTCTGTTTTAATAGCGATTTCAGATGGCCGTTGACCAATCACTGACTCACGTCGACGAGGAACATATTTGGTTGCATTTGGGCTGCTGGTGTCACTCATACC
Organism: Actinia equina; assembly: GCA_011057435.1. Classification (NCBI taxonomy): domain Eukaryota; kingdom Metazoa; phylum Cnidaria; class Anthozoa; order Actiniaria; family Actiniidae; genus Actinia; species Actinia equina. Next base: position 24,649 of record WHPX01001467.1, read on the forward strand.
GTCTCCTTCTCTTTCTAATGGGATCGTTAACAAAGTCATGACATTGAAAAGTTCCTAAAGAAGGTGTAAATACAGCTAAAGTATTTCAAGATCTTGTATACCTAGAGTGGGAGATACGCCTTCCTTTGATGTCTTGTTAATCAGTATATCAGCTGCCCAAAGGAACTACGGGTAGATAGGATAAGCATAAGTGACAACATTACTCTTTGAACCAAGCATGTGTTTTGAGTCACGAAATTTAACGTAGGGACTTTTATGATTTGAAATATTCAAATAGACCTTTCTCATAAATGGCCGCCAAACGCGGTTGGGACTAGGGACAATTGAATGGAAGCGAGGTAAGTAAGGCCTCATTAATAAACAAACTCTACTCAGTACGATATTTTGTGTCAAAGTCATTTATCTCACCAATTCGAGTTCTTTTAAGCGTCTCTTGAAGTAAGGGTGAATGACTTTGACACAAAAGATCGTACTGAGTAGAGTTTGCTTATTAATGAGGCCTTTCTGGCCTCGCATCCATGCAATTGTCCTTAGTCCCAACCGCGTTTGGCGGCTATTCATGAGAAAGGTGTATACGTATACTAATAATGTAACTGTTTAATTGTGTGCAGTATATTAATCTTCCTATTAGAGAGTTTAAGATTCTCGTTTACGGCAAACGTGAAACGTCAGTTGACCATTAAAAAATTCTTTAGAATTAGTGAAAAGGAATTGCAAAAATCTCCAAGTAGTAGATAAACAAAAGAATACTTGTCTTTATCGGGAAGGTTTGCAAAAGGTAAAGTGAAATGTAGGGAAACGATGAATATGTGGTCACGTTTGCCGTTTGCGGGTAGGAAAAACGGGAATCTTAATCTGTCTATTGTTTGCCACCTTATTCCCCATTGACTAAAGACAACCAATAAATGGTTACCTGATCCATAGCATCAGTTTTCGGGTATTCGTTAACAAACAGCCATTCACCAAACTCAACAAGATACTCTACTTTCTGCCAATCACTTTCTGGACTCTGGGAAAAAAGAAAATTACTTGTAAACCCCTAGTTAACAGTCTATAGGCCGATCTTTGTTTAGTTTTTTCCTCATAGCATAAAAAGATTCAAGCAAACCGACACCAGTCAAGTCTTGCCACACAAGCATACATTTCTTTGTAAATCATACCGCTTTCAAAAAACATTTACTCCCAAAATATTGAACATATTACTCTCAAATTTTCAGTAGTTACTAAATAAGACATTCTCTTTCGATTTCTGGGGTCGAAATTAAAGATAAGTAGCGCGATTGTAACATTTTGTTCATACTAAGGTAGGTCTGTCAGCAGCATAATCAATTCCGCTTATTGAACGTCATTATCTCACCCACAGCTTCACAGACTACTTTGACGATACGACGGCCATCTTGGATCGCAACGCATCATGGGTCATCCAGAGAGTTAATGTGAGGGTGGACGATATATTTATCTTTACATCGCCTGTTGTTATTACAGTCAAAGACGGCACATTGATCACCTTTACCCATGAAAACAATAAATATTGAACACAAAAACTCTATATATTATCCGACATCTTTGTTTCGTTTTGCCCCCTGGACACCTCATAACGCCCTGCGATCCAAGATGGCCGCAGTATCGTACAAGTAGTCCATTCATTGTAATATTTATACCTCCAGCACTTCTATTGCATTCTGATAAGCAGTGAGTTGGTCCAGTGGATCCTTGGAGTTTAGCGCCACGTGCCTCCACATGGATGATATGACGTCATCACTTTCGTTCTGATGAAAAATACCAACATTTTAAAACTTAAGAAAATTTTAGAAGGCAGATAATGTATTGGGACGATTGAATGCTCTGGGGTAACTTATATCTGATTAATCTACAGTGGGTTATCAAAGGGACGGTAAATAATTTATCCCAAAAATACACTATATCAGGAGAAAATAAAGCAGTTGCCAGTAGTTCGTTTGCATTGGCCTTTTCAGAGTTCGATAAACAGGATGCATTGTGGTCTAGCTTCGGTACAAACAACACCATATAAGGCATGATGAAAAAAAGATGTTTGTACCGAAGCTAGACCACAATGCACCACGTTCACTATCTCAGAAAAGGTCTATGATGCATGGCGTCAGTTTACCACTAACAAAATGCTTCGCGAACATTTTTTTCCCCTTCAAATTTGTATTTCCTTATGACGATAGTAAAACAATAGACCTATCCCGAATTCCTACCTTGAATTTTCCCATGTCAAATAATACATTCCTTCCAAGCTTAGCATTTGTAATCACACGATGCTTGAATATCAACCTTTATGCATAAAATATTAGTTTTTAGATTTAGATTAGTAATTTGTTCAGTAACTATTAGTAAATACATTGGGAAAAAAACAAAAAAACAAAAAAACAAAAACAAAAAAAAACCCGTAAAATAATGGAGAGTAGGGGGGGGGGTGTGGGGGTGGGGAGAAAATATATCGTATTTCTTTTTCTATTTTATTGGGCTACCTATGGATTGGGCGGGAATTTTCGCGCCAAAACGCGTGTGCTCGCCCCTCCAACTCCGGTACTATCTCTACACCAATGTAATCATGCATGCGCTTGATTTTGTTTCTGCTTTGCCATGTCTGGCATGGTATTATCAAGATCAAAGCGAGAAAAAAAAATTCAATAAAAGTCAATGAGTATATTACTTATATGATGATGACTTACAATCTGTGATGTGTTCTGGGCATGTCCTTGACTGCTTGATCCATTGCTCGTAAACCTTGTTTCCAGTCACACTAAAAACGACATAAAAAAAAACACTTCTACATTTAGATATTATCCCTCTCCGTAGCCATATCATTGTATAGAGGCTCTGCACCATCAACGTGATGGCAGCCATGACCGGAGGCACAACAATAGAGCCTTCCCTCCTGGGAAACCGAATTCTTTCTCATGTAAATCAAATTAGACCAGATCCAATTGTTCCTGCCTCCTGTGATGGTGCAGAACCTCTATTTCTTATTCGTATTGTTACAGAAAAAGGTAGTCGTTATCACCGGGCTACAGAGGGTACAGTGATTTACTTCCTTATATCCCAATCAGTACTTATCCTACCATTACCAGCTTTTTTTCCAGTTGAATTGATCGATAATATTAAAACTAAGACTTGTTCACGTTTAATTTAAGAAACATAGGGTTGCAATTATACAAATTAAAGAAAGCTATATGCAATAAGCCTGAAGCGAGATGACGTTTTACCCCCGACCCTATACCATAATAGTTTTTAAAATTCTTTCATATTAAAATTTTTGATTCCTTAGAGAATACAGGAACAATAGTCATAATTAAAGAACAAAAGCAGTGTGAAAAGGATTATGGCCTAGAGACGGGGGTAAAACGTCATCTCGCTTCAGGCTTATTGCTGGCTTTCACTCAGCTAATAAACGTTTTTGAATTTCATTATCTGCTCCACATGGTGGTCAAACACTGACCACCATGTGCTGTCAGCCAGAAAGAATTGTACTGAAAACTTGCGATTCAGCTGATGAACTTTCCGCACGAGACAGGAAATGAGATCAAGTGAAAGCCAGCAATAGAGTATTTCCCCTCTATCTAATTGCCAATTCCTTGCCACCCTTTTGATCTATAGACCTCCTCGGCTCATTTTCCCATTTATGTCCACGTGTCCATTGATCATAAGATTCTTTATTTGATTTGTATTCACATCCATGTGTCTTCTCATGTGCAACCGTGCGCAACTGTTAAACAAAGAAATGATACTCTAGGGAATGATACGTGGTCTGAAATGAGAAAACCTTGTGCTCGAGCAGAGGAAGTCTATTCTAACTTTCAATAGTACGTCTAATGCACAGTGGAAAGTACCCGTTCGTCACTCATTGATACAGAATCAAATTCAAATAACTTTCTAAACCAATAAATAGTGGATGCAAATACCTTATCAGCGTATGCCTGAAACAGAACGCCATACATTGCAGCTCTCATCATTAGCTCTTCATCAAAAGCACTTGGTAAAGATGCAGTTTTGCTTTCTTGGTCTTGTTTTCCTTCGGTACCTTTACCATCTGAAGAATCTACCTTACCACTTTTACCTATTTTATTCTTATCCGCTGGTGAAATCAAATACGAAACCGAGATCAATGATGACTGTTTGATGCGTTGGTATGACAACAAGAGTATTTAGAGTAAAGAAAGCTATCTAAAGGAGTTGTCATTCGGAGGGGGAGGGGGGGGGGGTTCGTCGAGGATTGCAATATTATAAAGATGATCCCCTTGAAGAGGCACTGTATTTCTATTTTACCCCCTTCCCCCATAAGTGGTTGCTACTGAGTGATCTCCCCCCCCCGCTTTGATTCCTGTCCATATTTACAATAATTCGATTAGAATGTTTGTTGAAAACCACACAACATAACGAGCAAACAACTCTACTTACATACGACGCATAGTCAGGGAATGCGAACCGCTTCGCCTTGGTGAAAGGCGATCGTACTTACCGATAAGTCACCCATGCTTCTCAATAGTCCCTTTCACAGTTCCCGGCGCCATCTTGATAAGTAGCCGTGCCTTTGCATCGAAGCAAGACGAACAGTGAGCTTGCAATGATAGAGACATGCGAATAATTATCCAAGGTGTTAAAAACAGGTCTCTCATTGCAAGCTCACCGTTCGTCTCGCTTCATGCAAAGGCACGGCTACTTTTCAAGATGGCGCAGGGAACTGTGAACGAGAATATTAAAATTCGAATTCTAACAAATTATAATAGGTACCTTTTGCTTTGTCTTTCTTTTTGTCAGAGGACTTTTCCTTGTCTTTCTTGTCTTTTCCTGCCTTGTTACTTTTGACTGATTTTGGTTTTGAAGCAGTTTTCGTCTCAGTTGGTGCATCAGTTTCATCTTCTTCCTGAAAGAACAGCAAGATAACGTCATCTCAAGGCCGTTACATGAACCCTTCGACAATACTTTTAGTACTGATTCTACATGAAGTAAACAGTTGAATGGTAAAATACTTCTTAATTTGAGTGATGCGTTTCTAATTTAAATTATGGTTTATACTTTCAATATGCTAATGAGTGTAATGTCTATTAAGGCTTAAAACACTCATTAATAATTCATAAGCTTATGGTCCAATTGGAGCCACCATACACGTCACGTGCATGAACCCTTATACCCGATAAAGTCCTCTTCATTAGTATTCAAGTGATTTTATATAAAGACACATGTGTCTTTATATAAAGACACATGTGATCTTTATTATAAAGACCACTCGAATACTATGAGGATGACTTCATCAGGAATGAAGTATGCATCCAAGTTTAGATGAAGACATAGAGCTTCGTCAAGGTCATAGTCAACCCTAAAGATCTTCGACTAACGTGCCTGTCTTTGCCTTAGCACGCAATATCCAACGTGTGGGAGCTTCTATTGAATCTGGTTGCGCATGCCCGTGACGTCAAATCTCTATCGAAGTATAAAAATCCATGCTCGTGACGTGTGTGGTGGCTCCAGTTGAACCAAAATTTTATAAATTGAACATGAGTGTTTTAAGCAGTTCAAAAAACTAGTAGATCGTGTTTTATCAGGTATAAATACACTCGGCTACGCCTCGTGCTTTTATACCTGATAAAACACTCCTACTCGTTTTTTAAACACTACTTAATTAAATTTATCAAACTCATTAATAATTCATGAGGAAAACACAACAGAAATCACGACCGTGAAGAGTGTTGTAAATCTGATACAAAACTGCGTTCATTTGCATAAACTTTAAGTTGGATTTTCTTGGCCAAATTCACTTTAATTTTGAAAATTTTAGTGAAACACAAAGGAACTAACCTATGCGTTTGATAAGTCATATACAGTATTCGTGTCCGTGTTGTATCAGATATACGATCACTCGGATACGCCTCGTGGTTGTATACAGTCAATTCAAAAAATGTTGTCGTCGACCAGCTCAAGCCTACGCGACTGGACCGAAAGGAACTCTGGGTAGCAATCATTGAAGCCGAGTTGACTCCATAATTTTATCTGACTAGTTATGCCTGGTTTACAGCACGGACCTTCGTAGGCGAGCGGGAAGTGTCGAAGGAGACTTTTTCTTAATGCCTTCATATTTTCGAAATTGTGAACTGAATCATAACTACTTTGTTTTCCTTTCTCTAAACCCAAATACATGCATTTGATGGATTGTTTCTGGCCATTATTATCTTATTACTAGCGGGAACAATAAATTCAGAACGAATATTTAACCGCTTCAGTGATTTTTACCCATATTCCTTTCGGTCCAGTCGCGTAGGCTTGAGCCGGTCGACGACAACGTTTTTTGAATTGACTGTATCTGATACAACACGGCCACTCATACTGTATATATTACATACAAAATCGAACTGGTTCATAGATACAGTAAGCGGTAAGTTGCCAAAACCTTGGGGATTCAAAGTCCATAAGCAAGCCGGAAATTGTAGCACAATACCCTGAGGTTTAAGAGGATAAACTGCACTGAGAATCTCCTTGGAATATACTCGAGACATTTTAGATTTTAAAAAACTTGTGATAGCAGAAGCAGAGCGTGCGTGTTCGAAGACTTATTTTCATAAGCCCAAGATGATTGACGGTTCAGAAAAGACCACAAATCAAACGAACTAATCCCTGATGTTCTCACCTCGTCTTCTTTACCCATGGTTTTTTCCGCCACTGCAGCTATGCATCCAAGAACAGCTTCCAGTGGATCCTTCAAAAGCTCTCTTTCTATTGGCTCACTAATAAATGGCTTTATAGCATTCCAGTAGTGGCGGGCAGCCGTAATAACTAGTTCGTAATTACTTGCTTGCTGCCCAAACCTAATTTGGAAAGTAGGAATTGGAATGTTCATGTATGGTTTTGTTTCCAAGTGGCATGGGTACCGAACGTTAAACGACTTCTAAATTACCGCCCCAGCTGTAGAGGATCTGACTTCAGTTTAAGATACACCAAATTTCAAAAAACGTCATCGCCAAAAGGTGATAGTCAAGGCGACACTATAGGCGAAAAGCAATAAGAAATAGGTCATTCCAAGATCCAAGAATAGCTGGAATGACTTGTGTTTCTGCTTCTTATTCTCGTCAAGAACATGGACCTTATCGTTGAGACTGATTCAATGTTATTTGTTTTCCACGAAACCATTTCCATGTCGGAATGACTTATCGCCTATTGCCTTTGGCGATGACAACGTTTATTAAAATAGGTTTATACATTTTGCCTAGTGGCCGGGTTTCCCCTCTGGTTTCCTGGTCTTTCTGTTTCCTTTCTCGCCAAAAATTGCGAAGTGGCACAAAAGACGACCTATTTCCCCTAAGTTAAAATAACATTGAAATGAGTCTTTTTGACGGTTTCCACGCATATAACACTTCTTAAAACTTGACGTTTGGGCATCAATGGTGGATGCAATCATCAGAATAATGATGCCGAAACACAAGTTCTGCCGACGCATTTGCGTGGAAATCGTAAAAATACTCATTTTCACTTTTCCCTCGCAAAAGTTGTTCCATCAAGCAAGTTTCTATTGATATTGGTTAAAACGATGCAATCATAACTAGCAAGGGTGCGGAAGACAACCTTACCTGCAGGCATTGACAAAACAAACAAGAGCGTCTCTGCGTATTTCATTCCTTCCTTGCATGTTCCTGATTAGACTTTGTCCCATTACTACACTAGCGAAGTACAACATTTCTTGTTCGACCACCACCTTGTGCTTGAATACACTGTACAACAAAGCAATCATCTTTAGCTTACCATATTGAATTGGATTTGATTATGAAGCATTCTTTAAGGCGCAATTAAGCGGAGCAATTTTATCTACAACTTGTCTCGCAACGCGACACAAGTTGCACGGAGCATTGCAGCGTGTAACCTACAGCGCAATTTGAAAAAATGTTGCGAGACAAGTTGCAGCAATCGTTGCAAAAAGTAGAGTTCGTTTCTACATTTGGTAAGGACTGCGTCTCCGTTGAACCGTGTAGACACTCTTGCAGCTTCTGTCGCAGCGCTGTTGCGAGACAAGTTGCAGAGAAAATTACTCCGTGCAATCCCGCCTTAAAATGTGATCGTACTTTTACTTGATGAAAGTTCAAACTGAAGAAGTGCTTTAGGGGAATTTAAATTTTTGTTCTTGCAATGACATTAGAGTATTTTTTCTTGAATAGCTCCAACAAAAAGTCCAATAAAAAATAAGTAAGTTAGAGATATTTTGGAGTGCAAAAATACTTTCTCGTAGCGAGGTTGTTGATTTTTTACCAACAAGAACCAATTAGATAAAGGAGATACGCGTGCAAAAATAATAAATAAAATAAAATAAAAACCTGCCTACAGGATTTATCGGCGTAACCGTGCTGGGTTTTTTTTTTTTTTGTTTTTTGTTTTTTGTTTTGTTTTGTTTTGTTTTTTTGGTTGTTTTTTGTTTTTTTGTTTTTTGTTTTGTTTTGTTTTTTGGTGTACAAAAAAAACATTTTGGTTAGATCCACTATATCGAATTTCATGCATGTTTAAAAGTGCACCTTGAAGTTTGTAACCCGAGAGAACACGAAGTGAGGCTGCGTAGGTACGGCCGTGCATAGTGGGGCCCAACCTCGGCCATCATTTCGACTTTTACATTCACAAGACCATAGACAAATCGAAATTATTAATATCAATATTTTAGCTAAGGAATTATTCTCACCTGTCCATTTTCTTGGGATGCTTGTTGGCTAAACATTGGTCACTCGCTGCAAATGCCATAGTTTTCTCTCCACAGTGCATAACAAGAGAATGATTGTCGTTTTTATAAGCGAGTACAGCCAGTCTACTCCAAATCTTTAGTTCAACCAAACGATCACTCCACGTACTTGTCTCTACCATTTTCACAATCTGTAAGGCAAATTAGTAAAGATCTAACATGAAATGAGAAGACAGACAGGGTCGGTAGCTACATCAGACGATCAATGGTTAGTGTTTAGAAAGGGTAGATTCTGTTATGGATGCCTAAGATGGTTTGGTCGGTAAGATAAGATTTCCTTGAGGCGCATTCGAGAAAAACGCGTACGACAGAAAAGTACAATAGAATTCTTTAGCTTGGTCGTAATGTTTTGCCCATTTCAGACACGTGTCATTCCCTAGAGTATTACTTCTTTGTTTAACGGTTGCACACGAGAAGACGCATGGATATGGATACTACTGAAGTAAAGTATCTTATTCTTATGAGAATGACGCGTGATCTGAAATGGGTAAACATTACTCTCAAGCGAGAGGTCTATTGAGCAAACAAACATCAATAACTTTGCCGCATCCGAGTTCACTAATAGTGCCGCGCCTTATCAAAGTTATTTGAAAATATTTTTGATTTTTTGAAATTTTTATGTCAAAACTATTCTTATAACAAATTTACGGTGGCCCACAACGGACATTAACATTTTACTTTTTTTTCTTTTTTTTTCTTTTCTTCGAAATAACTGTTATAAAACTTCGAATAGTCAACGAAACTTTTTGTACGAACCATGTCTATCTAATGACGAAATCAATTGATGGGTTGCAAGCATTCCCAAGAGAGTTAAAAGACAAATGGCGGCCATCTTGTTACCGTTAACAATGGATGCTAATGAGAAATCTTTTGTTAAATGGTACCAACATGGCCGCAATGACGTAACGTGCAAACGAAGAATTGCAATGAAACGTGTTTACCTCGGGTAAAGTTGGACATGGCTGCAGTTCTGGCAAACCATTTCCCTGTAGAGAAACCATCTCAACTGCACATAAGGCTTTCGACATCGGCCCTTGACTGTGAGTATTCTGCAAGCAATAATATATTATTATATCAAGTCCCTTCTCTTGTATGACTTTTTTCATGAAGGTAGTGTAGAATCCCGGTTATCAGTCCCGTAGCACATTGACAATAGTCCCACAGATTATGGTTTTTCAGAACACATTCGCGTTTCAAAGCTTTTACTAGTCATTGCAGGTCAGTTAAATAATTTCTTTTGTGACAAGCTGTCCCAGTTTTTGTCAGCTTATCGTAAGCATTATAGCTGCGAGACTACTTTGCTTAATTTATTAGAAGAGTTTAGGAGTGGTCTGGACAAGCAGCATTTTGCATCTATTATTGGTATTGATTTGTCCAAGGCATTTGACAGCTTGCCACATGACTTACTTCTAGCTAAACTTGCTGCTTATGGTTTATCCTTTAATAGTTGTTCACTTATAGGGAATTATCTTACGGATCGTTTTCAGAGAGTTAAATTGGGTGACCAGTTTTCTGATTGGAGCCCACTTATCAGAGGAATTCCTCAAGGGTCTGTATTAGGCCCTCTCCTCTTCAATATTTTCCTCAATGATTTGTTATTATCTGAGCTTCAGTCTAAGGTTAGTTCATATGCTGATGATACCCAGATCTTTGATGTTAGTAATGATGTTTCTCTACTACATAGGCATCTGCAGTCTGATCTTCTCACTGCTCATTCGTGGTTCTGCTCCAACGGCCTCATGATGAATCCTGATAAATGTACTACCATGTGGCTAGGCAAGAGCAAGGGCATAAACACACCTTGTTTTTCCATTGGTAGTGAGGTGGTCAGTCTTGCAGATGATGTCAAGTTACTAGGTGTAACTATCGATAGAGATTTAAAATTCAGCAAACACATTACAGAGATAGCACGGAAGGTTGGCAAGCAAATTCAAGTCTTACAAAGACATAAGAAACTAATTAATACTGATGCCAAAGTCAAATTATATAATGCCTATTTTTTACCTCATTTAGATTATTGTTCTATTGTATGGCATCATTGCGGGAGAGGTAATTCAACCAAATTAGAAAAACTTAATGAACGCGCTTTGCGTTTTATTTATAATGATCATAAAAGCACATATGAGGAATTATTGTTGCGTATTAATCATCCTACTTTGTATAATAGGAGAATGCACAATATTTTAATATTAGTATTTAAGGCTCTGCACGGACTGGTTCCTGAATATATTTCTAAGTTATTTACACTACGTAATTGTAGCATTAATTTACGGGGTGATAACATTCTTATAGTACCTAGAGTAAACACCACTAGTTATGGTCTTCATTCCTTAGCTTATCAGGGTAGTAAGTTATGGAATTCTCTTCCAAACAACATGAGATTGTTGCACGAATTAAGTAAATTTAAATCGGAAATTTCCAAAGTCAAATTTGATATTGACTGTTGTACCTTTTGTAGAGGATAATTCTATTTTAATTTTATTTTACATATATACATATATTTATTTCATTGTTTACATCCATATTTTTATATTAGCATCATGTAATTTTAATTTTTAGTTTAGGTTATTTATAACTTGGAGATATTAGCATGTACTTGCTATCTTGTAATTCAAGTATAAATAAAGTTATTGTATTGTATTGTATTGTATACTGGGTATTGTCTCCCGGTTCAACAGCCTGTCCCAATACACGACTTTCAAAAATGGCCGCAAAACTCGGTTGGGACTAGGAACAATTGAATGGAAGCGAGGTAAGTAAGGCCTCATTAGTAAACAAATTCTACTCAGTACGATATTTTGTGTCAAAGTCATTCTCCCTTAATTCAAAAGACGCTTAAAAGAACTCGAATTGTTGGAATGAATGACTTTGACACAAAATACCGAGTTTGGCGGCCATTTTTGAAAGTCGTGTATGGAGTACGGCGACGATACGGCGACCATCTTGGATCGCAAGGTACTATGGGGAGTTCAAGCGGCAAATAAAGCTTTGTTGCAGTCACGACGTAGGTTGATATTAACAGCTCACCATAAGAGAAGACAACGAAAGATGAACTAATTAACACGGCACGTCGATATCTTTTACATGTACCATAAAAGAAAGACAAACACAAGAAAATCTATATGTTTTCCGTCATCTTTGCTTTGTTTTGCTCCCTGACAAGATGGCCGCCGTATCGTCGAATGAGTCCATTTGGAGGCATAACACTCATGTAATAACAATTCACTCATGATTCTAAGCTGTACAGCTGCTTATAACATTTCAATAACAATTTAGTAAACAATGTTTTTTTTTTAAATAGCTGTGTCTTAATTCCTGACACTTAAAAATAGGACAAAAGTGTAAAAAACCTACCACTTTTATATTAGCGGATTAAGTTGACTATAATTTTTGGAACGTTTTTTAAAACGTTTTAGTAAAAATACACAGGTGATTACTGAAAATCTCGCGCGCTGATTGGTCGAGAAACTCACACTATCACACGATTGTCACCTCCAGCGATAATTCAAAATGGCGACCAGCCGCTTTGTTGCTGTTACCGGAAAAAATGTCTTTTATCTTCTTTTTTTTTCTTTTTCTTTCTTTCTTTATTTATTTTATTTATTTTATTTATTTATTTATTTTGAAAGAATCACATGTGTATTTATACTAAAACAATTATTTGCCTCAGCATCGCGTCTCGGTAAATATTCCCCGATATTCACTTCGCCTTCGGCGAAAAATTGTTAATTAAAAGCGTTTTAAAATAAGCTGCGTATTGATGAACTCTTATCCTACCTCATCATCATGGCCAAGATTCTTAGGGATTGGTTGGCTCAATAACTGCTTACAAAAGACCCAGCTTTTGATCAGAGGGTGTCTTAAAGCAATAGGAACCAAGTTATTTGGATCGTTGCCGTTTGTTAAAGTCATCATAAACTCCAACAGCTATAAGAAAAAGGAAACAGGATAAAAGACGAAACTATTAAACTTGTTTCTTTGAACCTTTTTCTTACTCCGACGAAGGACTAGCATCCGAAACGTCAGTAAGTTTTTTCATCTTTTACCTGTGAATAATTGTCCAAGGCGTTAAAAAAGGTCTCTATCATTGCAAGCTCACCGTTCGTCTCGCTTCGATTCAAAGGCACGGCTACCTTTGAAGATGACGCAGGGAACCGTGAAGGGGACTATTGGAACTTGTCCAGTCAAATCTTTGCCTTGTCGGTAATTTTGACCAGTAACGTTGAGCGAGAAACCTGGTATGACTGACCTATAACTAATTTGGTCGGTCATCATGAGCCCTGAATTTCCTATCTTCTCCATAACATATAACTTAATGTATTACGTTAGTTGATACTTACATCAACAGCTTTCTTAAGATCTCCAGTTCCTTCAGGGTCAACAGAAACATTCGGAACATTTGTCTTAGACGAAACGCCTTTTGTTCCTTTTCCACTCTGCCTGCCCTTAGCTGGCTTCTCAGGTTGTTGCTTGTCTGTCTTCTCTTTGCCTGTAGTATCAGACTGGGTAGGTAATGCTGGGATCCATGGCTGCATTAGACCCTGTGCAATAGCATTACTTAACCTACACATCAATTCTGTTTCACTGAATGGAGAAATAAAGAAAACAAATGATGAAAATAAAAACATTAAAAAATGAAAAAACGAGCTTTTCTTTAATTGCCCTAATTCACTATGACGTCACTGCTTGTTTATGTGGGGGATAGAATCGTCAAATCCAATAGAAAATTCAACAAAATTTGCTCCTAGCGAAGCAGTTTAATCTAAAATGGCCTGGTTTTCAGATATAATGTGTGTTAATATGTACTAAAAAATATTCTGAGCGTTTGCTGGCTATTCTACTTCTCTTCGTGGAATGATACGGGATTTAGAACAATTTTCGGTTAGTTTGCATTGATTTGACCCCCTCCGACGACCATGATCCTTTACGTTTAAACAATAGATTGTTTTGATGTGACGTCATAGTGAATTACGGCAATTCATTTTTGATTGTACCAGAAACCATTATACAGCTATTTTAAAACAGGTTGTTGCGGGTTGCATACCACGCCCGAACTGCACTATGGGTGACGGCAATGAAATTACCAAAAGGTCACAACAATACTCCAACAATATAGAAAATTTTCCTAAACGTCTGCGCGTTTTGACGGAAAATGTCTTCGGTGCTGACATCATATACTTATTATCTACATTTCAAAACATTCACCGACTTTTTTAGTGTGCTACACTATACTCTAGTGTATTACACTATACTGTAGTGTGTTACACCATACTGTAGTGTGTCATACCATACTGTAGTGTGTCATACCATACTGTAGTGTGTTACACCATATGTTACATCAGCAAGGGCAGGAGTAATATGTGAAAAACGGGAGTCAAAGACACTTAGCGTGCGGCAGCATTCTGAATGCGTTGCAATTTAACAATTTATTTGTTACACCATACAATGTAGTGTGTCAAAGTTCTAGTCTACGTGTGTATTTTCTGTGCTAAATGTTCACCTACCCAGCATGGCCTGTAGTTTTCATAGCCTCCAATACTGGTGTATAGATAGGAACGATTTCTTTGAATCGTCCTTGGGTAAGAATATGGTTGGTGTAATTCCACAGGTACACAGCCGAGTTACAAATGAGCCAAGGCTCGTTCAATTCTACACCCAACTCTGCCGCACGCTGAAAAGAGTAGATGGCTTCTGCTGATAATGATTCAATCCATTTGCTGCCGTGCAAGAAGAGAGATGAAAATTAGAATGTAAATGATGCATAGACCAACCAATGGATGAAACATAATGAAAAGGCACCCAATAGAATGGATTTTAACTTAAGATTAAAAAAACAAATGGGTCAAACAAATGGCGCATCCTATCTTTCTACGCAAGACTGTTGCGCGCGTGTACTCATCGTGATGACGTCATTCAACTGTTTTGATGATAAAATATCAAGAAAATAAGGCCCTGTCCGCACGCATCGGAATATCTTTGAACAGTTTTTTTTTCTTAGCGGATTGGTCTTCCGCCCACACGTATCCAGTGAATACGCCACTTGAAAACGCAACTTTTCGAAAACGGGTACGTGGCGTGTGGACGTTCAAAGACGATCCCAAAAAACTACGTGTGCACGATAATTTTATTGGAAACAGAATTCTAAAGAAACAATCCGTTTTCGGAAATATCCAGATACGTGAGATGGAACCTAGGTTTTTTACTTGTTCAAACTCTCATAGCTCTAAAACAAATGAGCTTTAACACAAATGATTGGGTCTTATCGATAACATATAGTTCGTAAATCGTTCTTTGAATAGAAGCGAAATCGCCCTTTTCTGGGTTTATTCTAGAGTCAAATTCAACCCAATACCGTTTTATTTTTATTTATAAAATAACTGTTATTAATGTCGCGTTCTGATTGGTTTGGAGCGCGTGCTTTATGAGAGCACATTGCACGCGCGCGCTTTTTCCGTTGCGTCATTCCTATCTATTATTGTAATTTGTATTTTATAAAAGAAATAAAAAACTTGCTTGCTATGCTGTGTGCAGTCATAAAGCACTTGGGGATTGGCAGAACACTCGAGAAGTGTCCAGAAGCACTCCGCTACGCGTCGTGCTTCTCCTAATACTTCTCTCGTGTTCTGCCAACCCCCGCGTGCTTTATGACTGCACACAGCACGCGCGCGCGTTTTCTATTTCTTCAATACACATTAACAAGAACTCTTCATGCGCGTCCACTCAACAAATGATAGAAATATGTCTGTCTATCAAAATGTAACGCTGATTCAACAAGACTCTGCTTTACGAGAAAGTGCAATTTACGTACAAATATTGTACACTTGAATAACATATTACAGCTAAACCAGGACCCCAGTGTTTCAATTGATTAATTTACTTCTAGTTTGATGTATTTTAACTGTGCAAAACTTTAAAAATCTGATCTGACGAGAGGCGGGAAAAATGTTATTGGGGGTAAATGATACATAAAGACTATGTACTTATTGACTGTGATGCCGTACAAATGACCGAGAGCCAAATATTTTCCCGTACGGCTCGACCCAACTCAGTCAATAAGCATTTTATCATATGACCCTCACGAAATGAAAAATAATAAATTAAAAGAAAGAAAGAAATAGTAATAAAACCTAAAAAAGAGAAAGCGCGCGGATTCGAGCAGGGCCGTACGGATGCGTACGACCCTGCTCGCTCTAAGCCGTACGGCCCTGCTCACGGCATTTTCCCAAAGGTTTCTTTAAGAGCGCGCGTCCGGGCAGATACGGGTCATATGATAAATTGGGATATATTCAAGACCAAATACGTAACCACACTCAGCACTACACGAATGATCCTTACCAATATGTCACCCATTCAGGTTGCTCTTGAACGTTCAGCTGTTGATCATCGTAACGTTTGGGTCGTAATTTAACCGTTTCTTCAGGAGGTACAGGAAAATCTCCAAGTTGAACTCCTTCTTTTCTTAGAAGATGTACTAATCCCTGGTAAAAAAAAAGAAGTTTAAGATTTCATTTACGTTTCATCAAGCAAATTTTTCACGAATAAAAGTTGTTTACTAGTATTGAATAAGAATCCTTATCATATGACCCGTACGGCCCTGCTCGCGCGCTCCAATAAAACCATTGGAAAAAGTCACGTGATGGAGGCCGGACGGGTTGACGTAAGCGGGCCGGAAAAACCCGTCCGGCCCTGCTCGAATCCGCGCGCTTTCTCTTTTTTAGCTTTTATTTACTATTTCTTTCTTTCTTTTATTTTTTATTGATTTTTTTGTGAGGGTCATATGATAAAATGCTTATTGACTGAGTTAGGTCGGGCCGTACGGGAAAATATTTGGCTCTCGGTCATTTGTACGGACCTCGAGCCAAATATTTTCCCGTACGGCCCTCCCACTCAGTCAATAAGTACATAGTACGTCCTGCTCGCTCAAAGCCGTACGGCCCTGCTCACACCATTTTCCCGAAGGTTTTTTTGAGAGCGCGCGCCCGGGCAGATACCGGTCATATGATAAAATAGTTTATTCGTTTCACAGAACATCGCTTATAAAGGAAAATGCCGTTTTGGACGAGGCCATGAATGCTTCCTAATATTTATTTCTCTACTCGTTTTTTTCTCCTAAAATCTAAGTGTTATTATATGAAAACGGTTTTGGAGCCACAATTTATTTGTAACTGTTACTGACAATTTCCAGCACCTTGTTAAGCAAATAGATCAGTTTAGCAGTGTATGGTAGCGACCCATTTGCTTCAATTGGTTTTTATTGGTTTAGGTTCATAAAAATGTTTGACTGAAGGAATAAGGAAATAAGAAGTTCCACCTGCGACTGTTTTCTGCTTAGACGACACAACAGCGAAAAAAGCAACCAACAAAGGCTCTGGAAATGAGAAGATGTGTACATACTGACCTCTGCATAAATAAAATGTACTTCCGCCAGGTTCCTTATGATATCTTGCTCTTTCTTGAATGGTGTCATGCCCTCAGGATGTAGTAACTTCATCCCTGTGGGGTCGAGCTTGTTTGAATCGCCAGAAACACGTTTTTCCGGTGCAGGAGACTTGGTTGTCCCGACAACAGACCGGTCTTCTGCTACATCAGAATCAGACTGTATGTTACTCCTTCCGCTAGCTCC
Organism: Actinia equina; assembly: GCA_011057435.1. Lineage (NCBI taxonomy): Eukaryota > Metazoa > Cnidaria > Anthozoa > Actiniaria > Actiniidae > Actinia > Actinia equina. The sequence continues at coordinate 42,009 of WHPX01001467.1, forward strand.
TCTTTTTGACCACCGCCCGTTGTCATAAAACAAGCAGAATCGAGCAGCCACCCTCGTCACATCCCATACGTGTTGTTTACGTGCCGTTTTGGCAAGATCCACCCAAATACGAACTCTGTAATAATTACATATATGTCCATACGTCTGTATAAATTACGTCGTCACCAGTATTACCTTACACACCAACATGACCAGTTATAAGTTGAGCCATAAAGTTATTCACACGCATGTTACGGGACCAATTTTTGCCAGGGAAAGTTTTGCGATGTTATGTGTGCGCAATAGACCTCCTTGGCTCGCGCGTAATGTTTTCCCATTTCAGACCACGTGTCATTGGCTAGAGTATTATTTATTTGTTTAACGCTTGCACTCGGTTAATTTTTTTATTTTATATTATTAGTATTATTTTATTCTCAAGGGAATTTATACACGTGGTCTGAAATGGGAAAACATTACGCCCGAACCAAAGAGGTCTATTGCATCCAGGTTTTTATGACAATTTGTGGCACGCTTAAAGGGGAAAATGTTCGAGTCTGGGCAGATGTCGTGATTGAGAAGAAAAAGAGCAAAAGCCAGTAAAGCGAATAGACACAGGCAAAAATAGAAAGACGGAAAGGAATTTCTGCTAGCAGGGTAATACCTAGTCTCCCCCACAGCCGCTTTCAGTGTCGTCACGCAACGCTTTCTCCCCTGAGTAGCTACTCAGGGGAGAAAGCGTTGCGTCACGACACTGAAAGCGGCTGTGGGGGAGACTAGGTAATACCCAAATACACAATGTTAACGACAGGCAGCTACCCTCGTGACATTCCACTGACCACTTTGTACACATTGGTTTACTGATAAAACACAAAGTATTTAATCGAGGTTGCGAGTTACAAATGTGAATATCCCTTTGAAATTACCACGCAGCCTCGTTTAAAATTGTTGTGTTTGACCCGCCATTGAACAAACCAATGTGTGAAAAGTGCTCGATACGTGTTTCGAAGTGCGAAATAACCACGTGCATTCACCTTTCTTGGTCATTTTCATTGCCCAGTCTCTTCAGATGTCCATCTGCTTTACTAACAGCCTTCTGATACTGAGAAGCTCTGCCACCTAGTTTGCTGAGTAGGGTGGGAGGGCCTTTAGTAGAGGATGGATCTTTAGTGTCGCTTTCACTATCAAGGACCTGCACGAATGCATCAGGCGATAGGGCTTCTCCTGCTTTGACTAAAGAAGCTCGCTTCATGCGGACAGTACTGGAATCGTCACTGGAACGAGCCTAGAAAGAAATAGGCAACATTTATTATCATCATCATCATCATCATCATCATCATTTCGAAGGACTAGCGTCCGAAACGTCAGTACGTTTTTTCATCTTTTCACGGTGTATAATTTACCTTTTCATCATTACTGTTTCATTAGAAACACCGACGCAGCTCACACTAGTTTTTAGCTAGTTATCTCTTCTTATGGGAATACGATAAAGTTCCCAAATGCTTAGATTAAGATTCGTATGATTGAAAACTGAAGAATTGCTATACCTGCTCTATGATCATTGCTGCCAAGTCCTCTGGTCGTTCTGGAGTCTGATATAATGTGGCCCTTAATTTAAGCCTTTTCAGTGCTGTATTCAATCTGTCTCTATACTGACTAGAATCGTCCATATCAAGAGCTTTTTGCAAATGTGTTAAAGCATATTCTAACTGGTCCTCATCCTCCTCACATTTGGCTAACTCCATGTGGACTTGACATCGTAATAGCACCAGAAGACTATGGAACAAAAATGCATTAATAGACCGCGGTTTTCTCAAGGTTGCGTGCGCATCCAAATTTAAGGAACTTGACGGGCCGCAAGGGCGGACCCAGCCAAAATTTGGGGGGGGGGGGGGTGGGGCTAATTGAGTTTCTTCCGTCAACACAACCAAAAACAATAAAAAAACATCTAATTCTTCAGTTTTTTTTCCTGCTGCTTTGCCCCCCCCCCCCCCTGGATACACCCTTGTCTACGATACCAGAACGCGAGTATTAACATGCATTGCTATGAAAAAAATTTCGATAAGAATTTATAAAATCGATTATTCTCCTCGATCTTTAAATATAAAACTGGCTTCTCAATTTTACTGAATTTGCGTTTTTCAGTTTTGTGGCCCGTCAAGTTGGATGCGCACGCAACCTTGAGAAAAGGTCTATATGAAGGTAAAATTGTGACAGTTTGAGATAACTATTCATCAAAATAAGCAACACAAAAGATGGAACCACGGCGATGCAAATAACCAATTTCTGTGATAAATTCATAGCTTTTAAGCTGCATCGACAATTGAATACGATTCAGGTTACTGAAGTTATCACATTCAAGGTGGAGCAAGGTGAGCCAAACAGACCTTCCAATTGCCCTAATTCACTATGACGTCACATCAAAACAATCTATTGTTTAAACGCAAAGGATCATGGTCGTCGGAGGGGGTCTAATCAACACAAATTCACCGAAAATTGTTCTAAAACCCGTATCAATCCACGAAGAGAAGTAGAATAGCCAGCAAACGCTCAGAATATTTTTTAGTACATATTAACACATATTATATCTGAAAACCAGGCCATTTTAGATTAAACTGTTTCGCTAGGAGCAAATTGTGTTGTTTTTCTTGATAACTTTTCAATCGAGACATTGAAGGACTTGCTTATCTTCATATCTATACACACTCTATGGTGATTTTTATAATCCCCCACGCACTAACAACAACACAATTGTAGTTTAGGGACTAGTTTCGTCCGTTTATTAGGACCTTTTCAACCTTAGGTTGAATTCTACTCAACTAGAATTAAATGCGTCAACTTAACAAATAAGAGGACAGACAAATAAGAGGACAGATCACACATACAAATCTGAAGTCTATTTGTTTTGTTTTTTTACAATAACAAAAACGATAAAAACTTCTCATTTTTAGCGATCAAAACAACCAACGGAAAGGGCGCGCGCTCGTTGACGTCAGCTTATCTGTCTGTCCTCTCATTGATGATAAAAAAATTACCAATCAGCGCGCAAGAAATATGTAAGTTATTGCAAAAATTAGGTTTGACATTACATGTTTTTGTACAGGAATGATGATGATTACGGGGACATTGATGCTAGCGACAAGTACAGTGATCTGATACTCACCTATCAATATCCTCCAGCAATTGTGCGACTAAGGTTAATGGCTTGCGCACGTGGTGTCTCAAGTTTGGCTGTAGCAATGGCAGGGACAAATTCCATAATGTGACACAACCAGCCTAAAAACACCAAAAAAATCATCTAACTGCTAGAATGTTAAGACAGAAGTCGAAGACTTTCTCAAATCTAAAGCCCTCTTTGCGCTCCACCATTGATTAGCGAGTACAAATTGTTGAAAGTTTACAGGTGGCTGGTCCTTGCCTTTTACTGGTTAACCTTTCTCCTAGATAGTGAACTTATTGAAAAAATAACTTCACCTCTACTCAGTGTCTTTTTTTTCCTGCTGAACCCCCCCCCCCCCCCCCCCAACCCCAAAAACAAAAAATAAAATAAAAAAACTTTGTAAACAGCTTATTTACCATGCTTTTTTTATACCTGAATTACATTTGGATTCCCAAGCCTTGAAGCTGTGATCAGATACTGTTCCAGTTTCTTGATTGCCTGCAGTCTTGTCTGAGAAATTAGAAATGGTCTTATGTTAGGATGATATCATAAAAGGTACGAGGCAAGAGAGCATAAATAAGAGAGGGAAACTTCTAAATAACGCGCGCGCCATGTAAATTCCCGGTTGGGCTATTTTTAGTAACCGGATGCAGTTTAAGTTACGACTTACCCTACTCCCGTGCGTCATCAACTTGCGCGCGTGCGCTCTTTCCGCTTATTGTTTTGATCGCTCAAAACGATACGGAAAGAGCGCACGCAAATTGATGGCGCACGGGAGTAGGGTAAGGCGAAATTATTGTACTCATTGGTTTCTTGACGACGAAAAGGAATTGGTTTAATTAACCTTTCTTTTATTTTTCCATTCAGTAATAAATACCATAGTTATAAATGTCTAAAAAGAATACAATATCAATAGCTTCTCCTGAAAGTCTAGTTCAAACAGTGCATGATTGGTCAGTTGAATGACACGTTCAAACAACGTGATGTTTTGACTTAGCAAGGGCATAAGCGGGGGCAACAAAATGGCGGCTTTTTGGAATTTATACGGTAATTCTTATTTGCTTTGCTAAGTTTTGCAAAATGAAAGCGCAAAACGAAATGCCGTTTTTTTGTCTTTATTTTCTTTGGTTCAGCGTTTTAGGTGCCCAAACAGAATGGCAGATTTTTGAATCCCCCCTCCCCCCCGGGAAAATCCTCGCTGTGCCCCTGACGTGCCAGCATCACAAAAGAATTGACACGTCAAGCTTTATATGCTAAGCTGCTAATAGAGTAGAATTGACCTATAACGTTATGACGTCACATCTTGTTTACATGGGCAAGAATGATAGGAATTTAGGCGAAATTTTCTTTCGTTCAGGATATTTAGTACAACATTTATCTTATGTGACGTCATAGTGTTATAGGGCAATTAACGAGGTAGGGAATACAAATAAGGAGTGGTGGGCATAAAATGAAGAAAGAAATCTACCTCAACTACATTTTTGCTGTAATTTTCTTTCTTGTTTCCAAGAGATTTCACCATCAAATCAAACTTCATAAACTCTACTTCAAATGACGTAGCTTTATCCTGCAAGAATAATCAGGATTATTAGAATTTTTTAAATGACTAATTTTGCGTAAGTGTCAATAAATATCAATAAGAACTTTAGTTTTGAGTACAATATTTAAACATTTTCGGCATAATCTACACAAATGAGAAAGAAATTAGGAAGAGATGCCTTGTAAAAGTTAGTTCAACGAGTGTCATGTCTTGTGATGCCATACATGTGTTGTGTATATATGCTGTAGTAATAACTTCATATCAAGGAAATTTTTTTTCCTTTCAAAATCACTTATATGTGAACAGTGTAGTAGTATGGTTGCAGTATTTTTGTATGCAAATTTTTCTTTTAGGAGATATAAACATTTGAAATATCAATATGCAAATGATATGACGTAAATTCAAGACTAATTTATTATACAAAAATGTTGTTGTGGAAAGTACTGCTGTTTTTTCACTTGCAAATTATCCTTATGATTGAAATATATGGCCTTGTACACTTTTAGTTTATTTCACTTCAGAACACTTGTCGTAAATTACACTACAAAATGTAACCCATTCTTGAATTTATGTCATCTCATTTGCATATTGATATTTCAAATGTTTATATCTACAATTACAGTTTACAGTTACAGTTTATTTGTTTCGTCATGAAAATAAACTTAGTTAATACAATAACAAAATATATCAAAATAAGACAAGGATGCTCTTAATGAATGCTTGAACATAAAAAGAGAGGTCCACATACAAAAATACTGCAACCATTCTACTACACTGTTCACATATAAGTGATTTTGATAATAATATTTTTTCCTCGATTTAACAGATCAAAAACAGTTTTCCGTGTTTGATAATCTGATCAAAACACGCAGGATGTTGGGAGAACACGAGAGGAGCGCAGGAAACCACGACGCGTAGCGGAGTGGTTTCCAGCTTCTCGAGTGTTCTCCCAACATCCCAAGTGTTTTGATCAGAGTATCAAACACAGAAAACTGTTTTTGATTTGTTTTATAAAATAACAAACGCACGAAAAGATCGAAAAAAAGCAAAGTCTAAGTAAATTCTCCCTACGTGCCGTCTTATTCAAACTGACCAATGAGCGCACGCGATAGATTAAAAATGACGATAGAGTGTTTTGATACTCTCATCAAACATGGTTTTCAACCAATCATAGCACACGTAGTAGACCAATTATTTCATAAATACACTTTAATTATAATTAATGATTATAGATCATTGTACCTGCATCCTGAATATTCTGGATCACTGGTTTAAAAATACACAATTTCACTTTACCTTTATGCATGTGGGTCCTTTTAAGATTTCCAAACAATCTGCTGCAAGTTCGTGGCAGTCATTTTCTAGGCAAAGCCTTGTTAGATCAATCAGAAGGGGCACCCTAGAATACAGAAATTCAATCTTCAATATAATTAAATGGACCAACTTACCAAATAAAAAAATATATTTTATTATTTTTCTGCCAGTAAGTTTTCAAACAATTGATTCTCAACTAGTATTCTATAATCTAGTTTCCTGAATGATTGACTGATACAAGTAAGAGGGATAAATGGATGTTCCATCTCAGACTGTACAATTAGTATAGGTAATAGGACTACATGCATTGCTGTCCAATGTGAAAATATAATTGGATGAAAAAAATTCTGAGGAACGACAAAATTGGACAAGGCCGATAGGCCGAATCCAACTTATTGGCAGTCAGAGGAATTTTTTTAATTCAATTATTTCCAAAGTGGACAGACATGTAGTCCTATTGTAGATTAATTATATCCTCCCAAACTATACAAGACTGATTTCATAAGTCACAGTTATCCCTCGAAAGAATGCGAATGAAAACGATCCAAATTAATCTTTAGTTTGGACAGGAAAGAGAATTTGAAAATAATACAATAGTTGCTTATATGGGATTATAGAGTGATGGTATAATTAAACTAAATAATACATAATAATAATAATAATAATAATAATAATAATAATGATAATGATAATACGAATATTTATGCAGGATAAAGACCCTTCAACAATAATGCTGTTATCAATGGGGTCCTGCTAAAAATAACATAAAGAAACTAAATGTTAAAAAAACTAAAATAAAAAATAGTCTCTAAAATAATAAATATAAATTAGATCATATACAATAAATTCAATTATAGTGTTCATCTAAAAGTTTTTTTAAATCCTTAAAATTTTTTGTCCTTCTTATATCTATAGGAAGATATAATATCACATTATTATGATTAGCAGTTGTTGGGGGACACCAACCATAGCATGACAACTACACATATTATTTACTTTCTGTATACTAATAAAATGAATAAAACAGTAAGTTATTTCCATGCTCCACCCAGTAACAGAGCAATTAAGATAAGTGCCCAAAGCACTCAAGAGGTTTGAGAAGCCAATATTTTTGAATACATCACTTGCTGCATGCTTTATTACTTTAAAAAATTACTTTAGGGAAGCACGGGTGGTGTAGCAGTTTGAGCGCTCGCCCCTAATCAGTGCGATCTAAGTTCGAGTCCCGCCGGGTTCAATGTTGTATATGATTAGAGTTGTTTGTTGGTTCTCTCCCGTGCTTCAAGGGTTTTCCAGGTTCTCTGGTTTTCCTCCCTCCACAAAAATCAACTCCTAAATTCCAATTCAATCTCGGAACGAGGGCCACAGGTTTGTTAGCCACTGACTATTAAGTGCTACCGTCATGGAAAAAAATCCCCTTTTTTTAGCTGAGCAAGGAAAAAGCTGTTTTGTTTGTTAATTCATGAACACATTCAACCTACTTGTCAGATACTCCATTAGCCATCGGTGAGCTGGCAAAATTGCTGACAGGTGTGTTAGACATCTCAGTACTAGATCTGTCTGTATCTAATCCTCCTTTCACTATCATCTTGTAGATCTTTCCCAGCTCTTGGTGGATGTCTACTTTTTCTCCTGCCTCCAAAACACTTACAATAATATTGAGATAAGGGAGAAAATTATATAACCATCATTGATGGATGGACTGATGTGATTGATGTGATAGGCACGATGGATGGATAGATGAATGGATGGATGGATGGACGGACGGACGGACGGATGGATGGATGGATGGATGGATGGATGGATGGATGGATGGATGGATGGAGGGATGGAGGGATGGAGGGATGGATGGATGGATGGAGGGATGGAGGGATGGATGGATGGATGGATGGATGTGATAAATGGGATGGATGTGATAAATGGGATGGATGTGATAAATGGGATGGATGGATGGAGGGATGGATGGAAGGACAGATGGATGGATGGACAGATGGATGGATGGATGGAAGGATGGATGGATGGATGGATGGATGGATGGATGGGTGGGTGGGTGTATGGATGGATGGATGGATGGATGGATGGATGGGTGGGTGGGTATATGGATGGATGGATGGAGGGATGGATGGAGGGATGGATGGAGGGATGGAGGGATGGAGGGATGGATGGATGGATGTGATAAATGGGATGGACATGATAAATGGGATGGATGGATGCATGGATGGATGTGATAAATGGGATGGATGGATAGATGTGATAAATGGGATGGATGGATGGATGGATAGATGGACAGATGGATGGATGGATGGATGTGATAAATGGGATGGATGTGATAAATGGGATGGATGGATGGATGGATGTGATAAATGGGATGGATGGATGGATGTGATAAATGGGATGGATGGATGGATGGATAGATGGACAGATGGATGGATGGATGGATGTGATAAATGGGATGGATGTGATAAATGGGATGGATGGATGGATGGATGGATGTGATAAATGGGATGGATGTGATAAATGGGATGGATGGATGGATGGATGGATGGATGGATGGATGGATGGATGGATGGATGGAGGGAGGGAGGGAGGGATGGAGGGATGGATGGATGGATGGACAGATGGATGGCTGGAAGGATGAAAGGATGGATGGAGGGATAGATGGATGTACGGACAGACGGATGGACAGATGGATGGAATTTATGGTTGTGATGGATGGATGTACATGTATAAATAGATGAAAAGACTACCGACATGAAATACAGTGAATGTTTGCAGGGAATAATTCTGAGGAAAATAGTGGCTAATAACTGGTTTCTTGAGAAACCATCTTCTAGCTACCCCAGAACATTTTATCAGTAAGCACATATTAACTTACGATCTAAGACGCTGAATCTTGTAGAATATGTGCAACTCATTTGAAGCTTTGATTTCTTTGGAGACTTTAGAGATGTCTATTAATCTGTGCCTTATCTAAAACAAAGGGATTACAAAACATTATCATTATATATTGATGAACACAGGATCTGGTCATCATGTCATGATGACTGCAATAGACCTCCTCGGCTCTGACGTAATGTTGTCCCATTTCAGACCACGTGTCATTCCCTAGAGTATCATTTCTTTTATTAAGGTTTGCGCTCGGTTGCACATGACGAGACACATGAATATGGATACAACTCAAACAGAATATTATTCTCAAGGGAATGACACATGGTCTGAAATGGGACAACATTATGCTCGAGCCCTCCAGAGCTGAGGAGGTCTATTCTGATGGAAAAACCTTATTAATTGCCACATCTACATTAATTGGCACTAGATAATAAAATTTTCACCACATCCCCTCTCTCTAAATTTAGTTGGACAACCTATTGTATGTACGATTTTCCCTAATTTACCTTTTAGGCCAAACAAAAAAACAAGTGTGTTTCCTTTTGCATGACCGTCCCGAATTTTCTTGCCGATTTTTGCTGACCCTTATATTTTTTTCATTCCCAAATGCACCACAGGGTTCCCAGTTAGCTCATTTCCACTGTTGTAAAAAAATCTGACCTAGTTACTGACCCCAATTATTTTTGAACTAAAAGTTTCAACTAAGCAACAACAAAAAACACAAAAAGGTAGAGGAAACAGAAAACTTTGCTACTCATGATTTCATTTAAGGATGAATTTAATTAGATATAGAAGTAGTTATAAGTAGAATATATAGAATACCAATATTCAATTATGATTGGCCAACTATGTAAGAGTGTTTCTAGTTGGTCATGCTTCTACTTGCCTGCAAACCCAGTACAGTAGTGTACAGAGTAGGGACATAACTCTTGGTGAACGATAGTGTGGCATTGCTGACTTGAACTGCATCTTCTTTACGTCCAGCGTCGACATGACACTCTATAAGAGCTCTGTAAGTATATATTCATTTTATTAATATTGATATAATGAACGTACATGACAAATTAACAGATGCGATGACTGTGTAACAAATTTATTTTTCTCAGAGGAACGTTTAACGTAACTAAGTTTGTTTAGCAGATTTTAACAACTTGATTAAGAAAAATTAATTTCAATTGACTTCCTAATCGATTTGCTATTTATACTCCAACATGCAATGTGTACTTTTCCATTTTGCAAAATTGATTAAGATCAATGCCATGGGGTTTATTTGAATGCCACAATTGAAATTTAGTGCTGTTTTACTCCTTAAATAGAAAAAAATTTGTAATATTAAAAAATAAGCAGCTATAAATGCAAGCTATTGAAAAATTTTCCTACCATAGTTTGTAATGCACTGGGCCCAGTTGTAAGAAACCTGGATAGCGCTATCCAATCTACAAATGTTATCCAGTGGATTTATTGGAAAACAGCATCCGATTATCCACTGCATACTGTAAGGATTTGTCTGCTGGATAACGCTATCCAGGCTTCGTACAACTTGGCCCTGATGGTTAGGGATCGAACAATATATTAATAACTGACATGCATGCTTTATTCCTTTTCTACCCTAATGACAAAACTCCTACCCTAGCTAACCCAACATTCTAGTACATACATCATCAGCTGTGCTCTCCAGTCATAATCTTTATCATCAATGTCATCCAGAGCCTTAACGACCTGGTGAAGACTTCTTGCCAAGTACTGACGAAAACTGGGCTTGAGGAAAGGACGACAGAATTGCCAGTACAATACTGATGCATTATATACCAGAAAGTAATACCTGAAAATTAAAATATAATTAAATGAAACGCAAAGTTTAAAGAAAAAAAACCTGACAATTATCTTGGATCTTGGGTCACTGGTTATGCCTTAGAATCCCACTTTTGAACCTGGGTTTATATTATGCAATTTGGTGAGTAATGGTCTTTAAGGGGGGGGAAGGTGGTTAGGGGTCCCAAATGTATAATCACTAGCTCTGTGTGTCACATGATTTATAAGGCAATGTATGGAAATTTTTTAAGCACCATAATTCAATGGAAATATTTCAATAAAATTTACCTTTCTGGCATGGCGTTGTTTTTTTTTTGTTTGTTTGTAAATTTTTTGGAATATTTCCAAAATATTTGAATTACGATGTTTAAAAAATCTCCATACATTGCCTTATGAATCATGTGACACACAGAACTTGGGCTACCTGTGGTATAATATAGAGATATTATGCATCACTTCAACAAAAGCATAAGTTTAGTTACCGTGTTAGAAGGTATACAGTGCATCACAGGACACCCCCCTGGATCCACCCATGATGTGGTCAGTACTATAACCAGTGGTGCTTATAATCAAGGATATGCTTATATAATAAGTGTCTGAACTCATTACAATTACAGCCTTTCTAGATCACACGCGCCCTCTAGCAATTGTTTGTTGCAACAAAAGTAGGTTTTGGTGGACATCAATCAATCAAGCATTTCCATGACATTGTCAGAAAATACAAAGTTTTCAAGAGGACATGCCTATGGAATATTGTTAAAATGCTTACGTCCATCAAAACCTTATTTTGTCACGACAAAAACAATCGCTAGAGGGCGAGCGTGATTGAGAAAGGCTGTAATCTTACCTTGGATTTTTTCTAGCAAAGTTGATTGCTTTTAGAATGTAATCAACAGCTTTGTCCAGCTGCTCCTATTAACATTATCAAACTTAAGATTAATGCTTGACTACGCAATAATCAACAATTAATAGCATTTTTGAAGCAAAGTATCCAACCAAGATTTATAACAATGAATTGAAAAACTCTAATGTGTATTTAGATTGTTTAGGGGCAGTATTGGGTTGTCACAGTTCACGGCGATCAAAAATTAAGGTTGATTAAAGTTCAATATTAATTTAATTAAGTATCTTGTTTCATGAATTTGAGAATGTTTTAGATAGAATCATGGAAAAAAGTCATTGCAGATTTACACAGAAATTTTTTAAAAATGTGATCACGGTTTTACATGAACATCACTTAACCACCCCTAATCATTAGGCTAAAATATAGCCTGTATAGAGGCACTGTGGAAAGAGGGGAGGGGATGGGGGAGGGGATGGGAGGGACCTAGCTAAAATATTAATCACTGCATATAACTTAATTAATATGCAGCATTATTCAAAGGATGGCAATTGTAACAAAATCTTTGAGACTGCATGCTACAAGATAATGATGACAAAGTTTCAATACATGGTACTGGACATTTTTAACCAGTCAAAAACAAGTAGCTTCAGATTTTCCATTCACACAGAATTGTGCTATCCCAACAAAAATTCATATGCCTAGCCATTCAAATTTGGGACCAGTAAAAGCAAGATCAAATTTTTGACTTCTGTGGATAAAGAAATGACAGGTAGCATGTGAACACCTTGTCCAGATAGATCTTTGCATGGCAAGCCATGGGATTAAGTAAGCTTTGCACATGATCAGATGGGAAACCAATAACATTATATTGATCTGGTTACGTATAACAGAAGATACTCATGGTTGCATGTAAATGGTATGCACTAGTCAAATTTTTGATTCATTTCATTGGTGAAAAAAATTTGTCCGCAACCGTTTAAACAGAGCCTAATGTAATATACAGAATATTCTTTGATTGCACATTACGTCATTGCAGCCATGTTGGTGCCATTTAACAAAAGATTTCTCATAAGCATCCATTGTTAACGGCACCACAATGGCCGCCATGTTTTTGTCTTTTGACTCTCTTGGGAATGCTTGCAACCCATCAATAGAATAAATTGCTAAGATTTGTATGGAGAAACTGAGACTTTGTATTGCACAGCAAGCTTATTACCTTCCAGTGCATAAGAGTAAGGTTAACATTTGGTCTTTAAAACTCTTCTTACAAATATGACATTTTGCACAGGATGATATTTTTAGGAGTGCCATACAAAAAAATAAATGTCGATGGGTTAAGTTTCATCATGACGGGGTGATGTCAAAATCTGTTTAAAAAAAGTAGAGCTACTTTACTCACAGCTTTCTTTGGAGATGTTGGAACACTGAGCTGCGCTTGACAAAGATAAGTTCTACATAAAAACTGGTTAGATGGAGGTGTCTTCATAAAAAACATCTTGATACAGTCTTCTGCCATATCTCGTAGACCAAGCTAAAAAAGCATATCGAATGTAATTACACAATAATAAGGATAAAATTGAACTTAGGTCTTTGTTCAAAATCGCCAGTGTCGTGTCAACTGATGTCAACAAAACGACACAACCCAACAGAGTAAGCTTAACTTTGAGGTATAAATTATCGTAGCCTTTTAGTATTGCATGCTAGAATAATAGAAGTTTCCATCACTAAAAGCAATTAAAATACTTACCTAGACACTAAGTACTTACTTTAAATGCCGTTTCAGCGCAAAGAGTGAAGAGATCTGGTGACACTGCATCGATCTTGTCGCTTGGCGACTGGCGCTCCTTCTTCAGTTTTGAATATGCTTCATTTAACGAATTAAAGTTATTTTCTTCTAAAGCAACGTGGATAAGATTTCTTATATTGTTATCCATCATCAGATGTTTTTTTGAGCCGATAAAACGCCTATATCACTTAAAACAGGATCTCATAGACTGGTGCTACGTTTTTTTCCAGAGGGTTCCGCCATTTTGAATTTAGAGGTATCGCTATGGCAACGAAAAGAGCGGGAATTATAATGTTGCTAAGCTTGGTCAGGCTGCTGTTTCGGACTCGGTCGTGCAATGTTGGATATCTTGATAACTGGAAATTACAAAATTATGCTAGTCATAAGCTAAGGTTATGAAATGCGGGCGACAGGCAGTGAAAAAACCATTTCATTTGTGTAATTCTTTCTCCTGCTACCTGTGGTGGTAAGGTGATACGTAATACACTGTCAAGAGTCTGTCAATAGTAGGTGTGCCCCCCACCCCCAACCAAACAATTTTGTTGTACTACTGTGTATTGAACACTAACCTGAAAATTTAGGTCTGTTACTAAAACATATGTCGGGCGTTTTAGCCCCCCCCCCCCCCCTCCCCAATACTTTTGACCTTGCCCGACGGGCCTTAGATTTATCTGCCCGCGCCTAATTGAAATAAATGCTTAAAAATGATTAATTACCGACCAGCAGGCTAGACCAGGCACAACGGCTACTCCTGATTAGAGTGATTTTATTTTATTCCGTAAAAGTTCAATATTAAAGGATGCTGGGTCAAAAACGGCAGAACCCAACTAAAAGGCCTTTGCATCTAGCTTAAAGCGTCTTATACGTTGGTACTTTTCGCGTTTTTTATGAACATTTACGCATGATTAATATGTTACATGTTACATAAAAGGGCACTTCGTAGGCTTGAGGGGTGCTGCGAACCCTCTGCAACCCCTCAGCTCCCTCCCACCCCCCCCCCCACCCCCCCCACCTTTGCTCCGGATCCGCCTCTAATAAGTCTAAACCCCTAGTATTGATTTTCCTGGGGGCAATAGGCCGTCCTTTCTTAAGCAAATAAATAAATAAATAAAAATAATAATATTATTAATAATAATAAAATAATCCATCATTTTGTCCCCCATGACAATAGGCCTTTAATTTTGCAACGACAGGTCACGTGACCCTACCCCAAGTAAAAAGTGTCAAAATGAACACCAGAAATCGATATACGTAAGAAGGCAAAGTTTTAGCTCATAATGTTGACCATAGGAGAAATGGCATTGAATATAAAATTGAATATTTTATAAGGATTTGTATGGGAAAATGTTAGCCATCCAGCACATTTCCCCATTCAAGTCCTTATGAAATATTCGATTTTGTATTCCACACCATTTCTCCTTTGTTACATGTCCTAAACTGAAACTTTGCCTTCTTACTAATATCGAGGTGCTCTTTCCATTTCTGGTGTTCATTTTGACACGAAGTCTCTTTTTGCAAGAGGTATGGTCACGTGACCTGTTGTTGCAAAAGCCCTATTCCTTCCTATGCAAGAAAGCTATATTTTTATACTTTAGAAATCAAAAAATCCATGCACTCAAAGTTTACAGACTTCAGAATCATTTATAGGAAATTTATATTCATTTTGGACTTCTTTCTTGAGTGTGTAAATTATGTTTGCGGGGTTTTCGCGGACGGAAATCTTGCTTTCTTCAGCTCACGTGATTAGAACGAGCGAGGCCTGGTACTCGATCGAGTAGGTGGGTCAAATATTTTGAAAAGTAAAGTAGTTTATGAGAAGGATTGCTAAAATCTCGGCTCCTTTTAAATCTTCTGGCTTCATATTCCTGATCTGATAAGATGGTGGACTCAGTCTTCTCTCTCACGTATTGGCAAATTCTTCATTGCTTGTTAGCATTCTACAAGGGTGTAGGCTCATTGCGTTGTCTTGGTCTACACTCTACAGTATGGCTTGCTCAGAGCAGTTTTGCATTGTCTGTGGTCACGAAAGTTGATTTTCTTCGTTTACCTTGTGGTTAAATTCTTTCCGGTATTTACAAGGTAAGACTTTTTTTATGATATTCTCTTTCTGTTAGCGTCATAGTACTTGTTTTTGAGTTATGGATGGCGAAGGCGCTTCATAAGGGTATTCAAGAATTAGAAGGTTGAAGCAATTCACTGCAAACAGCTGTTTTTATGTTTGTTCAAGTTAAATGAGTATAGAATCTCTTTCCAGTTTTCTGTAGGTGCATCATATTGTCGATTGAAAATCGAAATAGGAGTATAATTCATCTCTATCTTTTATAGTCCTATATCTGTACTTTTCGTGGACTTTTGTTCGCGTTTCAAACCGGTTTCCTTCGTTCGTTGGTCAACACATTTTTCGAATATTTGTGTTTGCCACTTGTTCTCCTCATGATTTTACGTTCTACCTTTTTAGCGGTTGTAAGATTTTTTTTACATCGAACTGCACTCATAGCTACCAAAAGAAGCAAACCATAAAATCTAATGTGTACACGATTGCTAGAACTCTTTCAACTATTCTAAGATTTCCGCTTCATGCATTTGGTGTTTAGCTCACTACAGCTATACTTCCTCAAGTGCTACTATGCTATAATACCACCTCAATACCTTATAACGTACCCCTCTCTATGATATCAATTGTTCCACCCAAATTTATTGATACACACGATGGTTTTATAGTATCAAATAAATGTACTCTTACAGACAAGTATCCTTTATTACAATTTTAGTTGGTTTTTTGTTTACTTATAAACATGCATATTATTAATTATCATATTTAAATTCCTTTTATTCAAGTACAATGATATCAGTTGTGAACCCGGAGTAGTCAATCGATAAAAATCGATATCGATAAAAATCAATAGAAATCAGCTGATTTGTATCGATTTTTATGGGAAATTGTTTAAAATCGATAAAAAAAATTGGTGTGAGTTCGATTTTTATCGATTTAATCGATCGATCAAGATTTGACAGCTTTAATTCGATCCAATGAGTACAATCACATAATCAGCTTTATTTCACGGAAAGTATTCGAAAATATCGATGCTAGTGCAATAGATTTTATAACTATTAATTCACAAGTAATAATATGTAGATCAGGCAGCTAATTATCCAAGTACTTTTGCTGTCTGTTCTCTGATCACTATAACAAACTCCTAGTTTGTGTCAAGCTATGGTTACGAAAGAGTAATTTCCGGTGGTGTAAATCCGTAGCCACACGGCCCTCGTACGATCATCGATAGAAATTGTTCAAGACATAAATCGGAAAAAATTGATATGTATATAATCAATCAATCGATAAAAATCGATACAAAAATTTAGTGTAAGTTCGATTTTTAACGATTGATCGATACAATCGATATCAATCAAATCAGCAGTATCGATTGTTATCGATTTATTGATTGGCAAAATCGATATCGATTTTTATCGATTGACTACTCCGGGTTGTGAAGCGTAAGCTATGATTATTGTCTATGGACAGTTTGCATAGTTGGATTTTCATAAACCTGCAAGATAGATATTAGACCAGTATATTTAGGAAAATATATTTACACATAACATCTTTCATTTATTGCAGTGTTAATCTGGCATGACTATTACACTATAATAAATACGTAATTTTCTTTCACTGACCAGGGCTTAAAATAACGGCTGGAACTGGATAAAGTCCTCCCAGGATTGGAACTTGTCTGGTCAAATGTTGTATATTCCTTGTTGGTCATCTTGACCAAACGTTTAGTAGCCAGAAATGAGGTATGACTGAGCTAAAACTAATTTTGTGGGTACATGATCATGATTAGTGACTCACCAGCCGTTATTTTAAGCCCTTTTGAGCTGGTTAATAAAAACCACTAATAACAATAACAATGATAATAATAATAATACTTTATTAGGAGCATTTTACAAAGTCTAAATGCTCTTACAAGAATGAATAAACTGAAATGAAGAAAATAGTAGAAACATAAAGTGGTTTGAGAATCCAACTGACAAGAAGGCAAACCAGTTGGCTACTACAAGCATGGTCAAGAAAATGAATTTGAATTAATCAGAAGTAAGGACAAATACAGTCTCAGCTAGTGGCCACAGCGGGCCTCGAACCCGGGCACTACGGGATCGTAAGACCAATGCTATATCCACTCGACCATAATATGTATATTATACTGCCACCTAAAAGCCATCAAGAGTGGTGTAGCAGTAGAGTGTGCTCACCTCTCACCTCTGGGGTCTCAGGTTTAATTTCTGGACTTAGCATCACATATTAGTTTGTTTGATCTCTCGCAACATATTGAAAGTTTTTCTCTGCTATGTATGTTCTCTGGATTCTTTGATTTCCCTCCCTCTGCAAGGCCTATAATTTTAAATTCCAGTTTTATCTGTGAATTGGCCATTCCCTGACTTTGATCAGGCTTTTTCAGGGTATGAATAAAATGTAACGGGGAAAAAGAAGAAACTAGAGACCCTTACATGTTTACCGCTAACCACTGACCGCTATAGTTATCAGGCCCCGAAAAACGCCCAGCATCAATGAAATTTAATACAGTCACTCTTAATCTTCCAAAGACAACTTTGTTATGATACCTTGATAAATGTCGAAAGTTTAAAGAAAAACGTCTGATGTCGAACTGCAACTGCAGTTCGATGCTTGCGGGGCTAGCAAGAATGTCTTGCCAAAGAACTCTACTGTCTCTTTCCCTACTTGTAGCAAAGAAAAGAAATTCTTTCTTGTAAAAATTTTGTTGTTACTTACATTATACTTAACGATAATATAAGACCCACAGCCTGAATGGTCTATGACTTATAGCCCATGAGACCTTGTCTTGACCTTGAGGGCAAGGGGTTTAATTCATTTAGTATAAATCTTTTATTCGGTC
This sequence comes from Actinia equina, assembly GCA_011057435.1. Taxonomy (NCBI): domain Eukaryota; kingdom Metazoa; phylum Cnidaria; class Anthozoa; order Actiniaria; family Actiniidae; genus Actinia; species Actinia equina. Next base: position 60,243 of record WHPX01001467.1, read on the forward strand.
AAATAAATGAATACAAACAATTTCAAAATTAGTTTGAAATGATTTATGTTTGTTTTACATTGCTTTGGCTTTCAAAATGAACACTTTTCGCTTCTAGTGGTTTATCACTAATAGACCACTTAGTATTCAGCCAATAAGAACACAAGATTTGTGATAGAACCTTTGTAGGCTGTATGTACTAATATCATTTTCGTTGTGTAAGACCACATCTACAAATATAATCACATTAGAGCACAGACACTCTGCTCCCAGCCAAGACACACAATTGATACCTAACTATTACAATTTAATAGGCCTACTTTAAAATTTGACATGTTTAAAAATTAATGATAATGTTATATTAGAAAATATATTACTGAATATTTCACACAAGTGACAATCCTGCAATTCATCAGACACAGCTTGTCATTGCCAAAATGTTGCTACGTACTGCAGCCAGTACAAATAGGATGTCCAGTCAACTATGTATATTGAGAAGTAAACTTTATATAGTACTGCATGTATGTAATTCTTTATTGATATCTGTACTTCTAACATACTAAATTATGACTTATTTTGACCTGAGAGGTTAATGTTCTGTTTGTTAGTTAAACCTTTTTATTGTTATTCTTATTTATAAAGGACATCATTATGGCCATGGGATGAGGATATGAATTTTATCTATGAGCATTGAGGTGACATCTTACAAGTGAGCACAGCAAACAAGTAATATTCTTGATACTAGAAGGTAAAATCTATATCTCCAAGCTGCCATGTAAAATTCTATTTTATAATTATTGATAAAATACAATTTTGGTGGATTTTTTCTATCTGCTACTCTTTTCACTGCTATACGCACTGGTTGAGACAACAGTTGCAACAGGGAAATTTGGCAATTACGCTGATGCCAATCAGAGAATATATTAAGGTACCAAACAATTTATTTGATTGACGGAAGTGTATTGCCAATTTCCCTGTTGCAATGTTGTCTCGATCCGCACTTTGTAGCAATGAAAAGAGTGGTAAATGTGTTTCCTTATTCTTAGCAATGGTATTGTTGTCATATAGGATATCACTCTTTATTAGTAATAGAGAAAAATAGATATTTCATCAATGATTATTTAGATCTTATTAACCGAGCGGGAAGTCTGTACCGGATAATCTTGACTGAGGTCTGTACCCGACCGAGGTCAAGATTATCCCGTACAGACCGACCAAACTCGGTTGATAAGAGTTTTATTATATGACCACTTTTCATTGAAAGGACAAAATGTTTTCACCTTAAGATTAATATGCGATAGGACTGGTTAATACCGGAGAATCTATACCAGTCCGCGATGCGATCTATCCAATCAGATTGCTCAATTTGCTAGTGTCCAGGCTCTAAGATTCACGGTCATATAATAAATACCTGTATCAAAATATATCTTTACATATACATGTACTATAATTATTCTTATTTCAAGACAACCTAAGTGTTGATATACCTTACAACCTTACATATTGATTGAATGACCTTAACTGGAGTCACCACATTAACTCAATTATCATCAGACTCCTGATTTGCTTCACCAAAATTTCAAATTCCGCCAATAACACATTAGAAACATTGCATGTATAAGTTTATATTTTGAAGGATGGGGTACTCTGCCAATGTATCGTCTTTCACAGTGGTGAAAGGCAATGCATAAGTAGTATATGCCACCCATGCTACACTTAAAAATATAAATTTTATTATGGTGCATCGTTGCTTCGGGTCCTGCGGATTCCACATGAATTGAGTTTGTTTGGTACAGTATGTTGTTACTTAATTACCTCTCCACAGGAGTTTTTCCATGGGTTATCCAGTTTTTCTCTCCACAAAAATCAACATGTGATTACTAGACTGTTGTGTGCATAATATAGAAAATGTAGTGGTAGTTATAGTGTGACTAGTGGAAGCAGGCCCACATCAGTGAAAGCTGTCAAAATAATCAGTATGCACTAACAAATAACAGGCTCAGCCAGGGGGGCCAAGGAGGCCCTGCGCCCCATCCTATTGGTAGTTTTTCTTAGGGTACTTTTAAAAAAGCAAAGAGGTTAGCCTATCAATAAACATGTTGCAATTTTTTTAAGTTGAGTACGTCATTTGCCATTTGAAAAAAAGCAACAAATGTTTCAAACCTTTTCACTTTCTACGATCAATGTGAGTTCTGGAAGTTAAAAAATGACTTCTTGTTAAATCATATCAGTTCTGTCTTTCCCAGAATACCCTGCAAGCAATTTAATACAAAAAAAACGCACAAAGAAAGTGATAAGTCGTGATCTTAAGTAATGAATCTTTTGTGTTAGTTTCTATAGCAATACGGAAAGAGCATTATCTAAAAGAGCATTAGTATTATCCATTACCACCTCCCATGACAAGCACAGGCCTAGGGATGGACTTTAGTTCTGCTTTCGACCTGCCATTCATTTTTATGGCAAAATTTGTTTCACCATCAGTCAAAAATGACAGCAGCAGGCCATTTTACCCCCTATCTTAAGCCCTGCCTATTGTTATTATTATTATTAATGTGTCCATGATAGGACCAGGCAGTGGGTGCTACATGGGGGTTCACCCATTTTGCTGAAACTTGGCACAGTTTCATGAGTAATTTAATATGTTAGAGTATTATACAATACAATATGCAATACAATTTTATTTGGCACCTTATACTAATAGTACATGAGTGTTTGATTCCAAATATATTATAGGTATATATATACTATGTATTAGGTAATTTTCTTAATTCATTTTCACGTATCAGCATACATTGAGGAATGTATGCTGATATGGCTCTTTGTAGAGACGCTGATTTTGAATTGATTAAGAACATAAAACGACTGTCAGCGCTCATATTGTTGAAATTAATGCTGGTGTTTTTTTCTATGAACTCTCTTAAGTCGTTTCTATGAGAGTCATGTAGTGGACACCAAACTAGAAAGTGTTTTTCGTTTTCTACTCCCGACTTACACACTGGGCAAATCCTTTCATCGTAAATGAGATAAGGCCTCTTATACCTCCCCGTTTCTACTTCAAGCTTATGGTTACTAATTCTTAATTTTGTAAGCGCCACTCTGTGCTTAATATTGGTGACTTGACTTAAATATTATTATTAAGTATTAGTGGATCCGTCATTTTAGTGGTAAGTTAGGGTACCCCCCCCCCCCTAAAAATGCCCATTTTGACCAAAAATACAATATAAATACCTCATTTTTGCTGAAGCAGAAGAACTTTATTAACTACACAGAGATGTAAAACTTTTTTCTTTGTGAAATAGAGATGTCAATTACTGTCACCATGTGAGAAGGTGTATTTTTCTTTTAAGCCATTGCCATGGCAACAATATTTTTGAGACAAAAAATACCTAATTCAAATTTACTGTAAAATCTTGTTGACAGAGGTCAATAGCTCAATTCAATAGTGTATCTTAAATTACTTAAACAAGAAAAAAAAATGCAGGCACTTGTTAACCTTAAATAATATGATAATTATATTTTTGGTCTTACATCGTACTACTAATTGAGACACTTAAAACTGGCTTATTGGACATTCTTAAGATTATCATATCAATTTAGTCACTATTGGTAGCACCTTTTGCCTCGTTCTTCCAAATCTTGCATATATATATTTATATCACTAATAAAAACTATATCCTAAAGTGCTGATCAAACACCTAAAAAACAACACATTATATTACATTGTACAGGTGTAGAGTCACTACCATATAATAACTAATCGCAGTACTTTCACTTTGCACTCTTTTCCTGTTTGTTTGTTTGTTGTGTCTTGCCCCCGGGGGGGGGGGGGGGGGGGGTACTACCCTATATTTGCTATACGGGTATGTGCCGCCCTATAGGGTATGGTTTTTCGGCTTTTGGGTCTGGGGTAGGGTATCATTTTTTGACATTTTGTCTCGGATAGGGTGTCATTTTAGTCTGGGATAGGGTTAACAATTTGGTCATTTTTGTCTGGCGAATAGGCTACCCTTTCTGCCGACACAAAAACAATAAAAACGTTAGTAAATATTGATTGCAATCGATTGTAAAACCGTATTTTCCGTCTTTTAGTCTGGGATAGGGTGTACAATTCTTAGTTTTAGTCTGGGGTAGGGTATGTAAAATCAAAATTTTAGGTCTGGGATAGGGTCAGGGTATTGAGGTCCTGGCGGCACACCCCTACCCAAGTTGGGGTGGTAGTACCCCCCCCCCCCCCCCCCCCCCCGGGGCCTTGCCTAAAAGCACAGATTTCTGTAGGTCGATCTAACAAGCTTTTACTATCAAGTTCTAGTCTCTGAACATAAAAAAACATAATAAAGATTACATTATTATTATTATTATCATTATTTATTATTATTATTATTATTATTATTATTATACCATGCAGTTTTAGATTAGTGCAGACAAAAACTTGCAAATGGCAATATTTTTCTTAATTGCAGTATTTTGTACTGCGTCTGCGGTCACTATTTATCATTTTGATCCATTTTTAATAACTCTTACATATCTTAACTTCATTCATCACATAAGTGGTATTGCTTACACTGAGGTCAGATGCAAAAACTTAAAGGTTTTATTGACTACATAAAAAACAAGGTCCGTAAAACAAATGTTGAAGCTGTGAGAAGATAAATTGACTGTCAAACAGCTTAATATATATCCTATTGTTATATTTGTAAAATTAAAATACCTTTAAACATAATTGATAGTTATTGTTTTCTTCAATTAAGTGAATGTATTACATGTAAGTAAATCATCAGGTTATATATCAATGGCTGCATGGAATTGTTGTGCTAAACATGTTATATAGCTTTTAGATTCACAGGTAGCAAATATAGAGCAATAATATGATACGTCATACTAGCTATACATGACAGTATTGTGTAGCGTGAATATTAGTGGCAGTATTTTAACTGGCATATTTCTGAATTCTTTATAAATATATTGATTTTAGGTTTGCCCAATTATATTGCAGCCAAATAATAGTACCAGCCAAGACTTTTAGTTAAAAATTATGCAAATTGCATTGGGATTTTTTTCAAAATCATTTAATATATCCTAATTATGTAACTTGGAAAAAGGTCATGTAATAAATCAAGAAATTATCAAAAGAAAGAAAGAAAGAAATTATAATTTCCTGTGAATAATTTAACATTTGTTTGAATGGCTCCAAATAAGGACAACATATTCCTTTAATAAGCATTGGAATTTGTGTTAACTCTAGTTCTGATTTTGATATGCTTGGATATATTATGTTTCAGAAATTCCATTCATTCTTTATTCTATTTTTAGATGCTTGTGTCTCACAATAGCTTCAATTGAAAGAAATGTTCTTGATTATTAGAAGAAGAAAATATTAAGCACATTACATTTATTATAAGAGAGGAATTGAAATGCAGTGAAACAGATGAAGCAGATAGATTTTAACATTTTAGATTTATTTGATATGAAAATTTCTTTCATTTTCATATTTATGACATTAAACTACATGTAGCTATAAACGTTTTTAAGGGCAGACTGTTGTAAACCAATATAGATAAAATATTACTTGTATATCTGCTCATCATGAACAAATCAACACTTAATTAAGCCTAATGTGTAGATCTCAGTGTTTTATTTAATATGAGCATGTTTGAAATCATTATTTAGTACTGTCAGGGATTTCTTAATATATTACATTTAAGTACTTCTCTTACCCACTAATGAACTAGGAAGTTCAGAAGGGTTAAATGTATTCATGACTTTTTTGATGCCAAAAGACACTATGTTCTCTATAGACTATAAACGACATGCACATATAGCTACAAACACGAAGCTAGAATTTGGTTTCTTATCTTGATCTTTAATATTAAAAGATAAGAAATTTCAAGCAGTATGAAGCTCATGTGTTACCCTAAGATAAGCTTCTTACTTTATCCTATTTTTAGACTTGTGCACTGCCATGACATATTAATATTTGTATTAACAGTTCTAACAGAAATTATTGTAAACTGTTTAATTTAATGTATCCGACTTGTACGTGTTTTCAATAAATTCCATAAGTTAATTGCCAACATAGTAAATATATGTTGACAATACTCCAGTTTCCAATTCCCTGTGAATGACCGCTGAACGCACAGCAGACGCACATTTTACAGGGTTAGCCTCACTTGCACGTAATACATCAGAATACTTCGTGGAAATTCAAAGTATTTCTATTGTTCAAGCTGAACGATTTTTGCTTTCCCGTTGGCATTTATAAACATTTTAACACGCAATCGAGGCTAACCCTGTACAAATGGATCTGCAGTAAAGCGTATCAGCGGTAGTATTGGAACTCGAAAAAGGTCTATTTATGGCATTTATTAGAAACTAAAATACTCAATGACTATATATAAAACTGTGTGATATAGTGCTTCACATTGTTCTAATTCTCAAAGTAATCATTGCTATTGTTTTTTTTCTGCTGTTAAGAGATAGATGGTAAGAAGGTTCATAAATAATTATTATAATGTTAGAGTAATAATAATAATAATACACATGTAATAATAGTAATAATAATAATAAATATGTTCTTAGTGCATTATAGATTCTCAATGCACTTTACAAATATTACAATGAAATGTCAAGTGAAAAAATAGATTAAAGTTACAAATTGAACAAAAATGTTTTTAGTTTTCTCTTGAATATTTCCAAAGACTGCGATGAGTAGAGAATAGTGAATAGAGTAGATTTCTTTTATAAACAAACGAATATATAGTTATTTTGTGTAATATAGGTCAATATATTGTGACCCTTGAGAATTTCTTTTATCTGAATATTATATCTTCACTCTCATAATAATTTTAAGCCATTCTTTAGTTAACAGAGGATTCTATAGCTTAGAATTTTTTCTTTAGATGCCCATGAGGACTCCATAAATCAAATCTCTCACCTTATTTGAATTGAACAGCCCTATTGATGTATTTAGCTTCTTAAACTCATAAAATAGCATACAGTATTGAGGAATATGGGCTTTGAAGATTTTAAAGAGCATGCAGCACCAATTTTTTTCAGTTTGAATTTAGGGAAGCTATGAAATAGGGATCATCTTATATTTATATCCATAAATGTCCTTCAATTTTGAGTGCAAATAAATATTTAGGTTTTTAAAGCCTGGATAAGCCTGCTGTGTGATAAAGTTTTAAATATCATCTTTTTTTCATATATCCTAAAAAATCGTGTGTTCTGATTGGCTGTTTGAGTGTCAGTATCTGCCCGTGCTCGCGGGTGGGTATCCTTGCCGCTAAACAACAAAGCAAAACGATTACCAAAACAAGTAAAAAAATATGGGAAAAAATAAATAAGTTATTTACCATCCTATAGTCGGTCCCAGATAGGGAAAAACTGTTCCCTCTTTCTTGAAAACAGCCCTCGGCCTAACAACCTACAGTTTATAAGCTTTGCACTTTATCATAATATATTAAGGCCCATTTCATTAAAATAAGCTTTGCACTTTATCATAATATATTATGGCCCATTTCATTAAATTACATTATATGCATGTAGCAGCTTGGTTATTTTTAAGCACATTAATTAACACATCAGAGCTAGAGGTCCACAGTTGGAATTTACTTAATTTTTGTGGAGGGAAGAAAATAAAAGACCCCAGAGAAAATCCTTCGAAGCACAGGATAGAACCAACAATTAAATCCATACTGCATGAGCCCAGAAATCAACCCTGGGATGCATATTGGTAATCAACAGGTGGTATATTAGCACCTCATGTCACCCATGCTTCTAAAGTTGGAGTGGGTATTTGAACCTATCCCCGGCACCCTTTCCCCCTCTTCCTATATGTGCATTTGAACTTCATCACCCTTCATTTCTTTGATAGGTACAGTATTGAAACACAAATAATCACTGTGTATTAAATTTAAAATAGCTTATTGGCTGTCATGCTAAAGAAGTCGATATTAACCTTTGCTTTCTTGACAAGAAAGATGATTTTCCATTTTCTCCGCATAATTTGGAATTTTCCACCGCATTCTGTCAGAGGCCCTGTATAGCCCTGTATTAAGGAAACAGCTTTCATCAAAAATTAAAAGGTTTCACCCTCCAAAAATGTGAAATTTTTACTGATGACCTCCCTCCCCTCTGAAGCCCCAGCCCTTCCCCCCCCCCCCCACCCCATTCCAAAACGTACCTTATCGCCTATCTACTGACATCATTTTTTGAATGGTAGCTGACAGCATATTAGAGTGACATTGCGTAGTTCCAGACATTGTGTGATGGGGGGGGGGGGGAGGGGTCTTTAAATAAATTCCTCAGTGGGGTGGGGGGGGTGGAGGGTATGGTCATTTCTGGACCTCTATACACATAAAATAAAATAAAATCGTATTGTATTGTATACACATTACAATATTAAAGAACTTGCATTAACATCCTTAAATTATATTACAGTTGTAGGGGTCATTTTCGTATAGCAGATTGTAAGTAATATATACAATATGAGTTGTATCAGATATACAACCACGAGCCGAAGGCAATTGATTGTATATCTGATACAACACGGCCACTCATATTGTGTATTGCTTATGAAATGTGTAGGTGTATACATTCATGTTCTACTATAATTTTAAAGATAAAATTGATTTTGGCTAAGAAAATTGAAGTTTATGCAAATCAGGACAATCTTGTATCAGATATACAACCTCCTCCACGGACAATGATTTCTATTGTGTTTCTCTCATTAATTATTCATGAGTTTTATAATTCTAAAAAATGGGCACTCAAAATAAAAGTCATAATTAAAACTGACTTGAGTCATAAGATTAATGTGTCTTCACTTTTTTTATAAACTACCATTTTTTTCTTCCTTTTTTATTTTTTTTGATTTTCAAAAACACTTATATTCATTTTCTCATTCTGAAATCTCCACTATTATCATTTTTGAATGCTATGACCAATGCACATGTTTTGATTTATTAACTAAATATTCTATTTTAATTGTTTTTATTGTTAGGACTTCATATGTTTAAATTGCAACTCCACAACTTTTTTTTTATACAAATTTATAATTTTGTTTTTAAATTTAGAAAGAAAAATTAAGGATATAAGTTAGATAATCATTTATGAAATAATTTTTGATTTGATTTTGTAAAAAGAATTAAGCAAACATGGAATTTTTTTCTAATTTCTAAAAAAGAAAGTTTGATGATCATTCATAAAATAATTTAAATTTTTTTTTTTTTTTTTTTTTTTCAGTTTTTAATTCTATTTATGAACTAAATATTCCATTTTAATTGTTTGGTTTTTTTTTATTGTTTGGACTTCATACATTGTATGTTTAAATTGCAACTCCGTAACTTTTTTTTTTATACAAATTTATAGAATTTTTTTTGAAATTTAAAAAGAAAAATTAAGGATATAAGTTTGATAATAATTTATGAAATAATTTTTGATTTGATTTATAAAAAGAATTAAACAAAACAGAATTTTTTTCTAATTTCTAAAAAAGAAAGTTTGATGATCATTCATAAAATAATTTTAATTTTTTTTTTTTTTTTTTTTTTTTCAGTTTTTAATTCTATTTATGAACTAAATATTCTATTTTAATTGTTTGTGTTTTTTTTTATTGTTTGGACTTCATACATTGTATGTTTAAATTGCAACTCCGTAACTTTTTTTTTTATACAAATTTATAGAATTTTTTTTTGAAATTTAAAAAGAAAAATTAAGGATATAAGTTTGATAATAATTTATGAAATAATTTTTGATTTGATTTTATAAAAAGAATTAAACAAAACAGAATTTTTTTCTAAATTCTAAAAAAGAAAGTTTGATGATCATTCATAAAATAATTTTTGATTTTTTTTTTTTTAATTCTAGGGATACATTGTCACAATTAAAATTCAAAAAAATCGTTCTAGTTATCATATATTTGAATAAAATTCGTATTTCATATATATTTTTTTAATTTCATATATATAGCATGAGTTTTATTTTTGGGTAAAGCTAAATGTTTTTCTTCCACAGAAATTGCTAGAAGGTTCAATAATCCTGATATTTAGTTTGACACTTTTAATATATATTTTCATTATTTATTAGTTGGGAAATTTGGGTTAAACCACTAAGCATAAGGTAATTTTTTCTTTTCTTTTATATTTCTTTATTTTTATTTTATACAAAATTACCAGGTGTTTTTATGCTTTTAAGATTTTATTTTGGCAAGGCCCTTGAATTGATATTGTTTTTCTTTTTTTTAAAAAAAAAATGAATGTAAATAACATATATTATAAAGGTGTCATAATTCTAGAAAGATGAATAAATTACCTGTTATTATTTTTTTTAAATAATACTAGCTTAAAGATTGTCTAAAAAAATAGCTGTTTATTTTTGCTGATATTTTGATATTTATAGAATATTTATATCAATGAGATCTTAGATTAGTTCTCTGCTTTTGGACTCAATTGCATTTATGAAATTTTTAAAATAAATTGTTGGTTGATGTTTAATATTTATTGTTGATATTTTTTGAATAATGTTTTTTTCTTTTGTGAATTTAATGCTATAATGCTTTGTGGTGAGATACAGAATATTTATAAACTTAATAATGTTAGCAGGAATTTTAGATATTGTACCCTCGATGTATAAAAAAGTAAAATGCACGCCATTACTGATTTTTTTATTAAAATAAAATAAACAGTTTTTAGAAAATATTTTTGCTTTAATCCTCGTATTATTTGACGAGAAAAACATGACATTAAACATAATGCAAATACTGTTATTTTTAACATTTTTAAAAACAATTAAATTTTCATAATATAGTATTCCATATAAGGCTGCTATTTAAGAAATAATCCAATTACACAAGAAAAAAATTTTTTTTTCAATATTGTCTCACATCCACATCTTTTTTTTGAGCAAAATTAAGTCAGCAAAAAAATAATAAAATATCTCTTATATATTTCATATTACATTAAAATTATGAATCAGAAAATGTGAAAATAATCTTTTTATAATCACCTTTTCATCCGATATTATTTTAAAAATTGGGCCCTCAGAAAATGCTTTTAAGCGAATATGATATCATATTTATAGTTTCCGAAATATTTCGACTCAGCAATGAACTTAATGAATTATTTTCAAAAAAAAAACACACGAAGAATCGTTTATTATTTAGCGGATGTGGGGGAGGGGGTGGGGAGGAAATGACCAGTACTTCAAATCATATAGCGAATCACCGAAGCGCTTGAAATTATACCCCAAACGCAAATTTAATTTAGATGGTCGGCAGCAATAGTTATATGACAATTTTTCTCGTGATTTTTGAGTTTATTATGGTATTTTGATAATCTGCATGGAAAAATGTGCTTGTTGATCGGTGACGTTTGATCACGTGGTGCTAAGTCTAAAACTCATTTCAATGTGTGGATTTTGAAGGATAAACTACACAGCACAATGAACGACACACAAGTGCAGGTATTTTTCTTCTTTGGCTCCTTTTGAACCCCCAAAAATATTCCTAACCGACAGAAATATTTTTCTAAAGACCTACCGCATATTTAGTCTAGATCTTATGCCCAAAAATACTTATTTAGAGCACTTTTTTATTTACTTCTCGTAAAAGCATACCATGACAGAATTACCGCCTAACTGACTTTAAATTATTGATTTGTATTTCTAGTGGATCGGTTCAAGTTGTGGACGGCATGGATCATATACGTTCTACAAGGGGTTTAAAATAAATTCTCGTGGAAAAGAAAAAAGCTATTGCCTTGGCGAGTTCTACTTCGTCAGAAATTCAGAAGATCGTCCGATCTGTATAGCAGAACTACAACTCATTTGGCACGACGCAAGTATTGATAGTAAACTCGCTTCCGCAAGATTGTATTTCAAACCCGAAAATACTCCATTAGGCAGGCATTCAATACATGGAAAGGTAATGTAGATTTTTAAATTTAAAATTTATTTTAATATTTTATATTTTTGCTCAAGGAGGTCCTCTCTTTAAGGGTCTCAAATTAGGCTTGTTAACAAATTTATCGGCTAACGAAAATTGTTTGTTGAAAATATTATTGAGCGCTGGCAGATTTGTCCTGTCGTTATGTTAGAAATCGCTTGCAAAATATCGCTTTGAAATTTAAATTCAGATGCTGTAAGCGATAGAAAATTACTCTATATATTAAATCGAAGCGCAGAATCCTTGTAAAGAATTTAATGGCTATCTAGAACAAATCACAGCAGTTATAATCATTATTTATTCTTGTTAATGTATCGATGTAAAATAAGAACACACTTATACGTTGTGGTTCAGTGATACGCGACCGTCACCGAAACGTATTTTATCTAAAATAACTATTTTACGCCTAATAATATACAAGTATAATCTCAGGACAATAAATGAGATAAATATTTCCTCGAATTTATAAACTTCATGAAACTACGATTTTGTCTATTGTTTTTTCAACGCGTTGTACGGAAGTGGTAAAAATTCCCATGTGCTGGTCTTCACTAATGAAAGTTTTTTAGTAAGATCACTTTATTTTCTTATGTCAAATTTTTTTAGAAATATTTGACTTTAGGAAATATTGTCTATAATTTAGAATTGATTTGATCAATTTTTGGAGGGATTTTTGTCCTAATATCGGAGCATGCCCGTTTTATGTAAATGGCTTCGCAACTTTTTATCACGGCTGAGGTCATATCAGTAAACAAGTATTTGATTCATAGAAGGCAGTATATTATTGCTTTAGTTATACCATTCCTATTGCCTAAAAAATCCCCATTTTTATTTTAGCTCTATCGATATCATTGATTGTCTTTATGTTAAGCTCTTTATTTGATATCAAAAATACAAACTGCTAATTGATATTCACAAAGTGAAGTCTCTATATTTAAGTGAGAATTTGAGCGGGTTTTTATTCACGTAGCTAACAATGACAAAAAATTTCGCACCAGTCAAGATAGAAAACCTTACTTTTTGTGGGTGTAATAATAAAGTTTGTTATTTCCGTTATTCGTTGTTACGGTGTGATGCGCTTATTTTGCCAACCACGTTTTTTTTTATTTAGGTAAAAAATCGGTTTATGACTCTTCAAGCGAAACGCTAAAAACTCCACGGCACGTTGTCTATAAACAGATGCCCTGACACAATAAACCATTTGACAATAGTCAAATAATTTGAATACAAATGCCTTGTCACTTTTGGCTCTAAAATTACATTCTTGGAACTTTAAAATTTATCGCTCTAGATTTAAAAAAATCTATCAAATATTGGATTATCGTGTGAGCTATTTTCGATTTTTAGTTGGAATTTGATTTCAAAGAAATTGATACCAGAAGTCTTCGAAATCTTTAAGCATTGGTTGGTAAACAATTTACCGCATGTTCTGAGCCTAATTAAGTCAGTCAATCACAATTGCATTTTTATATTGTTTGAATAATATCAATCAATTTTACCACCAAGATAGAAAAAATCTGAACTTAATTTAGCCTTGAAGTAGGCCATAAATGATATTTTCAGCTACATTTAAACAAGACGTCGAAAGAACACAAATATATTTAAGGTCGCGCATTCCGTGGGTTACAATTTCAAGTCAAATACGTACTTAAATTTCATCGTGTTTTACATCTTTTTATGTCCCCATGCTGCGAAATCATTAATTCAACTCGTTCAATTTTTATTTTGTAAAAAAACTGTCTTTTATTAATTTCACATAATGAATATTTTTTACGATATTAAAATTAAAGCTTTCATGACGGTAGACATTATTGGGTTAAAGATTGAAATTCAGATATCGTGTTACCCGGGGATTTAATTTATAGGCACATATTTTTGACTGTGGGCGATTTAATCGCTGGACTATTTCGAAGTTATATTTCGAATATATCTTAAATATAAAACAAAAGTGGAAATCCTGTTGCTAATCTGCTTTGTCGTCATGAATAATATATATGGAATAAAAATATTCTAAATTTATTTCCACTCGAAGAAAAAATCTAATTATATAACAAAACCAACATCTGTGAATAAGATAGTATTCGCAGAGGAATTTTTCCTCGCAAAAAATAATTGTAAGTATACCAAGTCATTCAGTTAATTGAAAAATAATGTTTTTATTTGCTATACCAAAATAAGCCTTTCTTGATGCCATCTGCTAGCCAACAATAGCTCTGATAATAAAGGGATTATGATCTTCACTATTCCATCTTCGTAAAGTGAGGATTTTAAAAAAAAGTATAACAAATTAAACACCACAAATGACTTTTTAGTTGACACATCTTTAAGAAATTTTATTTGAAATGGTAACAATGATTTCTAGTTATTATCTTGGATGAATACGCCTGGCCACTTTACTGTCACCAAATGATTTGTCAGTCAACAATATAGAATCTGCCTTAGAGATAAGCAGTCAAGCATCACTTTTACTGAAGCATGTATATTTATTCATTGATACTTTATAAGATATTTGATTTTTTTTAAATATATATTCCAGTTTTATTAATTTATCTCTTCCTTGTTTATCCTCATTTGAATACTCCATCCTTTTATCTGAAATTTTTTTAAATAGACTATGCTATTCAGCTAATGGACATATATTTTAGAAGTCATCCGTATTCTTTTAATATGTATGTCTTCTCACTCTGACTGCCACAGTACAATATCATGTGGACCAACCAGGTGGCAACATGTAAGAGTAAAACTCACATTCTCAATTAACATTAATAAATTCATGACTTTTTTCAAGAAAAAAAAATTGACATTACTACTTTATGGCTATCAATTGACAAAACATTTTTTCTGTCTGATTAATTTGAACTCCTGAATCCTTGATGCATTAATTCGGCTGACTGTTTATTTTGGGATTATCTTTATCAGCTTTGATGCTATGACTTTAAGCAATATCATGTGGAAGGTGAACTTTTTTTTTGACTGCCAGACAAAGGTGCCGTACAAACTTAATGCTAATAATAGACGTCAATATATATCAAGCTAATGTGTGATTCTTGGAATTTATTTATCTTTGAATTGTTACTTTTAAATAAAAAATGCAAAAAAAAACATAAAGCTTTTTCATTTATCAGTTATACATGTTTCTGTATTGAATTGTGTCCATTATCAAGTCTTTATGAAGACTTAAATGCATGGATTTTTGAAAACATGAAGACTAAGAAGTTTAAGGCCCTAAATAAGTGTATGATTGGTGGGTGCATGCTATTTGAATTTGTACTTTTAAGCAAAATATTAAATGGCTTTGATTTGTTATTATCTTTTGTACCCTAATTATGTTTTTTGAATATATTCCAACACAACTTGATAATCAATTATTTTACATCTAAATGTGTACATGATCAGAGCCATAGCCACATGAATATTTATAAATCCTTTGTCACAATACTCATCCTTATTGCTGGATACTTTTATAGCTTTATGAAGTTAGCTTTATGAAGGAAGTATTATGTAATATTTCTGGGGGGTTTTTTTGTTTTTTTTTTGTTGCTGTTGTAATATTTGAATTTTATAACAAAGGCAATATAAGCTGAATACATTTGATACTTTTGTTTTGGATTGAATTGATCCTCAAATCAGTTTTATACATATTAATGTACATAATGTTTGATTCAAAATTTATATCTTTTTTTGGGTTAAAAGTTAATATAATTAATATACCACATTAAATAATTAATGACTCAGTTACATTAAAAATTAATTACTTTCGTTTCTACACCTCTAGAGTAAATTATGTCATTTATGTCTTAGATGTTTTACTAGTATTTTAATGCTAGTCAAAACAGTTTTTTTCTTAACAAAGTAAAGATTCATAACTTGAAACTTTAACTTTTTGAATCCAGTGCACCACTTTCTGTTCTTTTGTTTCGGTTGTTTTGACTCTGGAACATGTGTAGAAGCAGATCTTTTTTCCTTTCTTTTTTTCTTGTTTTGCTGTGTTTAATTTTCTTTTCGACAGTTCTTTGTAAAATAATGTCTAAAATTTAAATCTTTAGTACAGGCATATATATGTGTATGTACATATTTGAGCTTTAAGGCGTGAGCTGATTGGTTGGCTACAATTTTTATATCAGAGGACAGAGACATGCTCATGCAAAATCATTCAAAAATATTTCTTAAAAGCATTATAAAACACTCTGGGAGATCTAGAGCACTCGAGAAAGCAAGAGAATCACTTGGCTATGCCTTATGTTCCTGAGCTTGCTTCTCTCTTGCTCTACAGCTCCCAGCATGTTTATATTACAGTACAAAGAGGCGCGCACATTTTTTATTCCTTAAATATTATATAATACATTGCGCTATTTTTTGTGTGATTTTGCAGTAATTTTTATTTTAATGTGCAGTATCGCAGTTTTACAAGAGTATGCGGTTCATGGATGCTTTTCTAATTAATACTTTGTACTATTTTGATATTTGTAACCGTTTTAACCAACGATACATCAACATTTTGCCTTGGGTTTTTTATTTATTTTTTTTTTCTGTGAAGTTTTGTGATAAGGAAAAACTGTTTTATTTTATTTTTTTAGATCTACTATTTATTCTTATTTTGAAATAGCAGGGAGTACACTTCTCATATCCTAATGACTTTTAGTGTCAAATGTATATAAATAACTTAAATGAACTGCACATACCAGCATCCATTATATAACTTTTATTGAAAAACATATTGTTTGAGTATTCTGTTAATGTAATGCATGCTGCTCTGTTAAGAACCAGGTGGCATCACTGAAGTAAATCAAAAATAAATTTCAAGGATGTGATTTTTGATAATAGTCTTGATTTTCTACTTCACATAGTTAATCAAGCATGTAGTTTTTAATGGTGTCTGCATTGAAGCAAGTCATATGACTTTATAACATGTGATTATTGTGATGGGTGTGACTTATTAACTTCCTAACAAGGCACGGATGTGAAATTTAAGAGTTGTGTTAGTCTCCTTGCATGCAAATTATTAGCATAGGATATAATATTCTTTGTGATTATTTTAAATATAATAATTAGGTTCAATTTCATTTTTTAACAGTATTTAGATCATTAATGGAGTTTACAAATCAATTAGTTCATGATAACTCAAGGGTGGAGAAGCATGATGCAAATATTCTTAGACTAATGGTTTGTAGTGGGGAGTTTGTCTGACTAACAGTCTGGTAATTAACAAGATCATTCACTTTAGTTATTAGTATCCTCCATTTTTAGTAGTGGTAGGTGTATGTTTTTATAAATTTTTTTCTTTTTTATCTTTTTTTTTTTTAATCTTTTTTTTTTTTCCCTTCTTTTTTCTTTCTTTTTTTTTTTTTTTTTGACGTAGGGCAGGTCTTTCAGACAAGATTATTAAGCACTTGTGCACTTAAACATTTGTGGGTCATTAATTTTATTAGCAAAAAAAAAATTATTTCATTTCATGAATAATATTATAGCACTATTAATAAAATGCCAAATACTCTCCATGAGATTACTAACAATTACATCACTATTACAGACTCAGGTTTTCGATATTCTGTAAACTCGGTAGTTGCAAGCTGAACTTTGCAATTTGATTTTTCGCTGCTGTCAAATAATCAAAAACAATCAGGCAGTAACTTATATTTATATTATTATATATGTTCTTGACTGGCGGCAGTGAAAACCAATTGCACAACAAGCCAGGGAAATGTTGGAGTTTGCAGAATATCAAAAGCCACAGTAAATTCAGTTTTTACTTTCTTTAACATGCAGACATCAGTATTACAGGTTTTATAAAATATATACAGTATGAATGGCCGTGTTGTATCTGATATACAAACTCAAGGCGTAGCAGAGAGTTTGTATATTGGATACAACATGGACAGGAATACTGTAGATAACTTATCACACGTCTAGGTTAGTTCCTTTGTGTTTCACTAAAATTTTCAAGATAAAAGTGAATCTGGCCAAGAAAATCCATCTTAAAGTTTATGCAAATGAACAGGATTCTGTATCTGATTTACAAAACTCTTCAACGGTTTTGATTTCTGTTGTGTTTTCCTCATGAATTATTAATGAGTTTAATAATTCAATATAGAAACTGTAGAGTTTGGAAGCTTCACAGTAAACATTTGGGCTTCTATTAATAGAGTGCACACACTAAACCCATGAATAATATTTAGTACTAATTAGAAGTAATTCATACAGAATCCTTTGTTTCCTATTGTTTGATTATCACTATTTAGTACTAAAAATTAGTATTTGTTTCACAGGTTTAGTGCGAGCACTCTAACCGTGTGTTATACAAACCTTGAAAGGACAGCCCTGTTTCAGTAAAAGTTATTTTTATGATTATCAAAATGATGATCTCCCATGTACTAACCCAATGTTGTTCCTGAACCCTTTCCCGAGGGGTAAATCAATCCAATTATATTATTTTAATTCACCTAATTTACTTTTTCCTTTTAGGATGAGTTGTTATATGCAGACCAAAAGGTCATAATAAAATGTGAAGACATGGCACAGTGGGAATGTTCAGGGTCTTCGTGGACAACAGGATTAATACCTACATTAGAAACAGACTTTGTACCCATGAAAGATGTCTGTATCGATAAATATACTGGAAAACCAGAGAACAAGTATAGACTACAAAATACACCTACTACAGATGATACTCCTACGGAGAAGATCATTATTCTTACTTTTCAAGCATATTGTCGCTATATAGCACTACAAAAGAGACTGCTTACTGGAATAACCGTTGCAAAATCTGAAATAACATCACTAGGGGGTATTATTGCACCCAGTAAATCTACCAAGATTGTTTTCTGTAGAGATTGTTTTAGCTGTCCAGATCTTGATCAGTTTCATTTATCTGGGGAACATAAAGGTAAGTTATAAGGCCATGATTACAGGGCTGTAACCAGAACTTTTATAGGGAGGGGTGCACATCGAATAAAATCGGACCATTGATCGTTTTTTTAAAGAAAGCAGAACCAAAAAAAAAAGGAGATGGATGAGCGGACCTTAAGCTTTTATGGGGGGGTGCACGTGCACCCTGTGCTCCCCCCTAGTTATGGCCCTGGATTATGCATTGGCAGATCCAGGGATGATTCCTTGGAACCCCATTTTGTGAAGCCAATCATCGTCCATTTACGCTCAGTAGAGTGAAATTGGAACCCTCTTCGTGAATCCAACCCCCCGTTTTTTGTACGTGGAGACCGCCAGTTTGTTTGGAACCCCCCTTTTTAAAATTCTAGATCTGCCACTGTTATTCTTTAGATTATTATGTCTATTATCCTTATTGACCTTTGGTTCAAGTGTTTAGTATGCTATTGATCGCTTGCAAACGTTCCCAAGAGAGTCAAAAGACAAAAACATGGCGGCCATTGTGGTGCCGTTAACAATGGATGCTAATGAGTAATCTTTTGTTAAATGTTACCAACATGGCCGCGATGACGTAGAGTGCAATCGAAGAATAGGCCGATCTTTATATCAACCGACTTCAGAAGTCGAAAGAGAAAGTCTTATTTAGTAACTACTGAAAATTTGAGAGTAATATGTTCAATATTTTGGGAGTAAATTTTTTTTGAAAACACTATAAATTACAAAGAAATGTATGCTTGTGTGGCAAGACTTGACTGGAGTCGGTTTGCTTGTAGCTTGAATTTTTTTAATGCTAATGAGGAAAAAACGTAAAAAAGATGGGCCTATAGGTAGTGTACCTATTTGAAAATGGTGTCAACAACTGAAAACAACGAGAAATGCTAAGGAACTAAAATTTGTGTGCGTTGAAGTGCCTATGACCCCTAACTCAATGTTTTCAGCATTGATTCTACATGAAGTTGAAAGTTAAATAGTAAAATATTTTTACATGATTTGAGTGATGCATCAAGGTTTATACTTCCAGTATGCCAATGAGTGTGATGTCATAGTAAACATTTGGGTTTATTTGTCATCATTTGAAAATCAAAACACTGATTACTATGAGGAAACAAATTTGCAATAAGCTTTCTATAAACCCTGAGTAAGCTAATTATGTTTTATACAGGGTATTTTACTATCCCAGTAAATTTTCGTATATTTAATAATGCCTACTATGATATCACGCTAATTGATACTGGAAGTATAAACCTCTATGTCTCCAAGATGCATCACTCAAATCATATGAAAATACTTTACTATTTAACTTTTAACTTCATGTAGAATCAATGCTGAAAACATTGAGTTAGGGGTCATAGGCACTTTAATATTCCATTCCATTTAAAATTTTCAGAATTTCATTCGTTCTTGTAAGAGGTTAATTTTTATTTATTTGTTTTATTTGTTGTTTTTTTTTTTTTTGTTGTTGTTGGTTTTTTTTTTTTTTTTTTGGCTAACATTTTCATAACGTCAACTCTTCGTTCGACCTTAAATACTTGGTTATTCATTATTCTTCATCTTGCTTTGGAATAGGATAACAAAATTTAACCATATATTACACATTTATTTCGTAGCTCCAGTACTGAAGGGCAGACCGAGAAAGAAGAAGATCAGAAGCTCAACGCTTGCTAAGGAACTCAAACGAAAAAGATTTCTTGCGGATTTGGAACGTGTCAAGAAAAATTTACCTTCTAAGAAAATAAAGTTGTCTGAAAGTGAAGAGGGCACAGAGTCAGATCTCTCTGAGGAGAGCTCTAAGTCATATGAAAGTATGGACGAAGATAAGCCTTGCGTTGCTGTTGAAACCCCACTAAACAAGATAAGACAGCCGAATGGTTTCTTGCATATGAAAATAAAACAGGAGGCCAAAGTTATAAGCATCAGCGAAAATGAATTAAAGAACACTATACCACCTCCTCTCGTACCAACATCAAAAGTAAAACTAGTTCCTGCCTTACCACCACCATTACAGAAAATCATCAAAATTCAAACTGAATCATCCGTGGTTCCTAAGGTCGATGCGGGACCTCCTCCTCTCTATCCTGCTGCAGTGCAGAAAATAGAAAGTGTCAAGAAGACAAGTCAATCGGTCCCAAGGTTGTTACCTCGAGTAGATGTTCCTGGCAATAACCGAATGCAAGGGAATGAGATTTCTTCGTCTTCTTCCAAGGCGTATACAGCCATTAAAAGGCGTAGTATTGGATTGGCATCCTCTAGTGCGTCACCGACTACGACCGGGACTAAGCCCGAAATGTCTACGTGTAACGGGATGAAATCTGTTGATCCACTTTGTAACACGGGCAAACAGACGCTAGTGGATGGTAAGTCGAGCAGGGTCCAGCCTTCTGATGACATGAAAATGGAAGGCAAGGAGAACCAGCAGGACAGTAACAAGGCAGATGTGATGATCAAGACTAAGAAGAAAAGGATCAGGCAACCTTGTAACGTAAAAGAACTCAATGAGGTAATTTATAAAGGATACTACATGGGCGCGCGGAGATACGAATTTTATCTTCGAGTGTTCAATTGATATCTCACGAGTGAGCGCACTCCGCGCGACCACGTAATCTTCTGTTTATAATATAGATGTCGATGAAACTTAAATAAAACAAAAGCTCAAAAATTCTTTATTAAAATAGCAAGCCGATTCAACAGCGATATCTTCACGTGTGAAAGATATGGTATCTTCCACTGGTGAAAGATATCAAGTTTTCGACACTAGAGAAAACCTGGTATTTCATCGATATCGATATAATAAAAAGCAATAAAATTCATCAGGTTGTCGCAAACCTCCGAAAATATGTCTACAGCGGAATATGGAAGAGAGAGGTACTTGCAGATGGCTCCTTCCATTCTCGTAATGTAAAGGAATAAAGAAACTCTCTGCCATCCATACAGGGTACTTCAAAACTCGAAATCAAACTTGTTTTTTCTGTTAATTTTGTTTCGATTTTCGATTTTCTCTAGGAATTTGCCGACGAAGATGAGAAATATTTCATGCGATCTTTGCGTGAGTTTATGAAATCGCGAGATACCCCAATATCAAAGATACCAGCACTAGGATTCAAGCGAGTTAATCTATGGACAATGTATAACACCGCACAGAAGCTTGGCGGTTATGACATGGTAAGACTTTCTCAGATGGAATCTCAATAAGGAAGTGTTGTGACAGTTTTTCCCGGGAAGGAGTGGGGGAGGGGAGGGGAAGGGTGCCTTATCCTTCAATTAAAGCTATACTCCGAGCTTGATCCCAAGCAACAGGAAGCTGAAGCCAATTCGAGCATCGTGACGCAGGTTCTTCTTCTTTTTTTCTTTTTTTTTTTTTTTTTTTTTTTTTTTTTGTTCTGCTTTCCAACGAGCCCTTTTTGCGAGAAATTTTGGTAAAACTATTAGGTCGAGCATAGCTATGGTTGATATTCACATTTAAATCTAGTAAATTGACAAGTTTTGTTTGATATCAGGTAACATCCAAGAGGCTTTGGCGTCAAGTATATGATGCATTAGGAGGTAGTACCACCATCACTAGTGCCGCTACTTATACACGACGACATTACGAGAGGCAAGTAACCGGTTATTGGCAAATATTAAGGACGTTCTGAAGAATTCAAAATAAATTGATAACATGTATCTTTGTTTTTCTACAGGCTGCTACTTCCATATGAAACCTACGTACGGAGTCAGTTGAATAATAAAAAAGGTCTTCCTGAGCAAACCCAACTTCCAAACACCAGCAGTGGCCAAGACAGCACCTCTAAAGGGCATCCAATCAACAGCACCAACCAAGCCGGTACGACTACCATAGACGAAAATAACTCAGTTACAAAGGATAGCAAGACGCAGAGTAGCCATGACAATCAACGCGGTACTGATAGCCAACCAATAACAGCCACATCCAATAATAACAACAGTACACTTGCTAGTCTTAAAGCATCAAACGATAATACGGATCTTATTAAGCAGTCTGGGTCAACCAAGGCGAACGCACCCGTTACCACCGATAGTAAGTTACTCATAAAGAACAATATTTCACGTCATAGTGCCAGTAGCTCAGTGGTCAAGGTAAAACCTAACGGTGTGATAGCCCCGTATTCTGTAAGCGTTCAAAATATTAAGAAAAACAATGTCACTTCATCTTCATTTGTCGTCGTCACGAAATCCATCAACGATCAATCAGCACCTTTAATTCGAAGTTCTACCATCGCATTGCCAAAAACGTCCTCTGCATCTACATTGATTAATAAGCTTGATACCCATGGGTCATCAAACGTGATCCAAAACGGCACGACTGTGACACCAAGAACAACAGCACATGAATCAGCATCATCGCATTCCTCGCGTACAATTATCATCAAAACACCAGTGAAGAACCCAACACCTGAGACTTATCCCTTGTCTATCAAACATGAAGCGGTTAAAGTCGCTCAAGTGCAAAACCCACAAAACCATTCAATTGGACCGCCTCAGCAACAGGTCAGCGTGACATCTCCCAAAATTTACCTCCCACAGAAGCAGTCTTCTCAGAGTAATACTAGCAAAGAAAATGTTGGTCATCGTGTGAATTACATGACTAAAAGTGGTCATCCCGTGTCAAATGAAGAAGGGCGTACTTTCGCTCGAGAAAAAGCATACGAGCCAGAAAAGCGTAGTAGTGAACCCACTCGTACTGCTGCACAGAATAGCTCGAATCACAAGAGAGAACTCAAGCACGTGGGAGAACCAATTTATCAAGATCACACTCCCCATCACCAAACTGGTAACGTACGGGACTCGCGCACTTATGAAGCCAGCTCACAGCAAAATATCGGAAGATCTTCCAACAAGCGAAGAGCGCAGAATGATTTTATAGCAAGTGATGAAATGAAAAGAAAAATCCCAGATGAAGGTTTCCCTCATAGAGTAGTTTGCCATAATCAAGGGGAGCCCATAGCAAAGCGAAGGAAGACACCAAGTCCTTCTTTAACGAAGGTCACAAATCAACCGCAAGACGTCATTCAAGATGTTACTACACAGTCTCACGGTACGTGTCATCTTGCTTACCGTCAGAATGATGCTATCTATTCATCCTGCCACACAATCAAGGCACATGACGATGGATGTGGTAAGCTTTATAATGCCCATGCAGGTTTTAACCAAGGAATTCAAAACGAAAGAAAAGTTTCGCATCTGGAACAGATTCCCGTCCAACAAACAAACTTCCAAAAAGAAGTTGTTGACTTGACTGAAAGTAGCGTAGCTAAAACGTCAGCTAGCGATCCCATTGCTTATCCAAAACCTTCAAAGTCTCCTTCGTACACGAGGATTACACATACAAAACAGCAGTATTTAGTAGAAGATTCTTGTCAAAGAACTGAACCACGTCTCTATGGAAATGTGCATAACACACGCGTGAACCAAAGTAAGAATTTAACTGCATCACTTGGTCATCCTGAAGATAAACAATCTAAAGATTCTCATTTATCACGTGGACACTACAAAGAAACCTACCCTAATCCACAACATAACTTCAGGCTAGTGGAGGAAGTAAAGCTACCGATGAGCGTTGAACGTAAGCAAAGCAAAGTAAAAGTTGAACAAAATCAATTGAACTCGGAAGTCCATCGGACTATTACTCATCGTACATTTGCTGAGAGTCCCGATGAACACTTTCAAGAATGGCGACGAAGACAGGGAATGACGCAATACCCCGCCTATATAACTGTAAACCAAAATGAACAAACAAGACGTTCAAGTATAACAGAACAACCAGTAACAATGTGTCCTCATACCCCTCCAATTGAATCAAGGTACCTTTACGTACAGGAGGATGGTGCCATGCATCCTCGGGTAATAGAGGAGGTTCCTCTAATCCTCTCGTCCAAGCCTGGAATGTACTATCAGGAAGATTCCTTCTATAGTGGGGTGCCATTTTATCACGGAGGATGGAACACTGCAGGCGTCGCTGATGGAGTAACATTCAAAGGGGATCCAGAGACTATTAGCAACAACAGTCACCTCAGAAGTTCGTCTTGTATTTTTATGCCAACTTCTCAAATGTTTGGATCAGCTGTACCCATAGCTCCTTTATCACCGCCAGTACTAAACCAAGGTAACGTGATGTCTGGACAGGAAACAGTCAGTATCCATCCCCATTTACTGATGACTTCTTCATACTCTCATAACCACCAAATGGTTTCTCAAAATCCTACACGTCCTTTGCATTCCTATACTTAGGCATAAAGCGGTTTGTAGAAATATCATGCATTTGTTCTGTTTTGAAAATATGTCAAGACCCAAAAACATTTCGCAAGCCGTATGTGTACATTTTTTATACAGTCAATGTCATTAACGTTGTCCACCGAAAAGAGACATGTACACATTTAGGCTAAAAGATATATCACGTGTTTCATTATGTATTCTTTGCCTCGTGTGCGTCAGCCTGAACTTTAAATGTAAAATTCAAAACTCGTGAATCCAAAATCCAGAATGCCCTGACCATTTAGTGAGGATTTAAGATGGAGAATGGTATTTCAGCAATTGTTTTATGCCAGAACCTTCTAGGAAACACATGATATTTCTTTTAGTCTAAATGTCTAAATGTGTAAATGTATTTTTTTGGTGGACAACGTTAATGACATTGACTGTATGTCTCTCATGGCAGCGAGGTTTTGTTTAAACATGGTCCAGAGCTACTGACGGAGACACAAAATGCATTTGGGTCTTGAAATATTGCTGTCGTTAGTTTTCCGTGATGTCAATCACCATAATACATAGTTATTTACTCTTTCTCCTTTTTTGTGAGTACTTAGTTTATTCATACGTCAAAATTAGCTTTTAGTATCGCATTATCACGGTATGCTCGAGAACTAAATCGAGTTCAGTAGGAAAGGTTACAAAATATATATTAGAAGTTTTAGTTTCCATAAACCAAAACACTCAGAGATGGATCGCATCATGTTACTATGTGACTATGGCCGACCTTTATCACGCGGCAGCCATGGTGACTGGAACAATAACTTTCCCCCGCGTAGCCTCACATTCAAGCGCTTCTGGATGAAGTTACATGGCGCCGTGTGATGAACGTCCTCGGAGACAGGTGAAAGAATGCCTCTGTGCTAGTAACATGGTTGCTCTTATCTCTGTGTGTGTGTGTATGAATTGTTGTAAAAAAAATATCAAATATGTTACTGTTCAAATGAGTGTTCATTTCCAAAGGATGTTTTCAGAAAGGTATATGGCAGGGTCTTTCTGATGTAGGTTTGTAAATTTTATAAGATTCTTGTGTACGGTGGATCAACCCCTGGTTAACATTTGCACTTTAATTGCCACTGCCACTCTTCTCCGACTGTCTGTCATACATCGGTCTACCTTCAACTTCAAAGTTGTCGGTTTTGACGAAAATATATATAATATTTTAGAATCTGTATGATATTATCCAAAGCATGATTTATTTAGCTATTATAATATCGTTATTTACATATTTCAAAGGATCGCCAGAGCAAAACATACAAAAAATATATATACATAAAAAGACTGCAATCAGTGCAAACTTTCAATTTGCTTTTAGCCGTCGTTGCAGGTGTCTGTTTAGTTCTGATTGGAACCAACCCGCAACACATGCAGTGCAAATTTATAAGATTTGTTAAGCCAAAACCGAATACAAAACCAGCCCTGAGTTACAGGGAAGCACTTGAGCAAGAGAGCCTTTGGCATTCAATGTATAATGCTCACGGAATTATAGGTATGAAATTTGAATATGTTTCTTTGGGCCAAAAGTTTATATACGAAAAGAATGACTAGAAGTTTTTTGAGTAAGATATTTCGGACGATATCGATATCCAGGTATAAAATTACATTTACTATGATGTGGCGGCAGTATTTGGTGAGGCCGACCTCTGTTTTGCATCTTGATTCCATTCTACTACCAACACTAAAATGCTCTTCAAATGTTCGATCCTTCTCCAAATTGTCTTGAATTCAAGGCTAACATGGAAATACAAAAGAAATGCCAGAAATACCATCGAGAAAAAGTGTGATTTCTTTTGTATTTTCATGTTAGCCTCGCTTCCACGATAATTTGGAGAGGTCCATTTTTTTACCGCCTTTTGAGAATAAAGAAACAATCCGTGTAATCAGTCAATAGACCCTTTTCGAGTTCCAAATTACCGCTGTGTTTCTTGATTACAGACTCATTTACTCAGGCTAAGCCTCGATTTTGTGAAGAATATTCACGTTTTCCAGTCAAGGTCCGTCAAGTTTCAAAGTGTTCGTATTGTTGAAGTTGTACCGTTACCGTTGGTATTTGCGAATAATTAGACACTGATTCGAGGCTTGGCCTGAGCAAATGAGTCTGTAATCAAGTAACACAGCGGTAATTTGGAACTCGAAAAGGGTCTATTGAACCTAAGAATGTGCGCAGTGGATTCTGGTAGTTTTAGTATATTCTATAATTTAAATGGGCCATAGAATAAAATTGTGTTTATTTATACCTATAATACGTTAAAATCATTCTATGGCATTTTTTTTTTTTCAATTTGCTCTGGTAACCTTTCTTTTTAAAAAACTACTAGCCATTTAAACTGTCTTCATTTACATAGCATATGATAAATAGATAAGTACAAGATGCAGAAGATACCAGGAGGACAATCTTTGAATCAAAAGATAAAATCAGTAATGTAAAGCAAACCACTGAGTGATGTGCGTCGCTAAGACTAGAAAAGCGTCGTCCTTCTCTTGACCTCGTAACAAGTATGCTTAAGAAATTTTATAAATATTTATTTGTATTATGGAATTAATATAAATATGAGATAAGGAGATAAGCATAGATGTCACATTGCATAGATTTTTTGTAACTCGTTTATAAATTGAAAAAGTGCGTTCATAACATATTTTCTATTGATTTCTATTGATGCATCGAGGGAGGTTCAAAAGCTAGATTGTTCTTTCTTTACAAACCTGCTCCAGCATCGGGAAGAAAAATCATCTTAGTAGAACTTTCACGAATACGCTCGAGTGACCACGAAACAGTGGTTCGAAATCGAGGTTAACCCTGATAAACTACAGTAAATGTATGAACACATCTACTCCAACCTCCTTTTGGAACCATTTATTCGTGGTCATCCGATCTACGTTCCAAGTCTTATATATAAAGTATTTTTATATAAAAAACCTAATAATATACATAGAGGCAACGGGGTGTTTTCACTACATTTTTTCCTGACAAATGAAAAGGTATATTTTTCTAATAGACATACGTAAGTATGTGTATCGCCGTTTTTCTAGGAACAAACAAGATATCACATATATTTTTGTATACAATATATAGGCAGTTATTTTTAACAGTGAAAGAAGAATTAGTGTTTATATTGAACCGCATTCCTTTAGCTGGATTGCTTGTGTGAAAAAGGATTCGTATGGTTTATATATAAGTTAATTAAACTATTTTGTTATTTCAAAGTGTAGTCTTCATTTGCTGTGAATACGGTTTGATCCTACGGTTTAAAGTCCCTAACCTATAGTACTTGAATGTCTAACCATTTGCAGATGTAATTACAAAGGCAGCACCTCGGTTATTTTAGCTGTTGGTCCGGCCGAGGCTTGAACCACGACCAGCCCCATAACAGGACGACGATCTTACTAACTGAGCTAACCCTGTGGCAACTCGTGGAATGTTCATAAAGTGTTCCACTGACAGAAAGCATGGACGCCCTTAACACATGTATCATATCGACTGTGTACACCTAAATGAAAAAACGTTGTCGGGTTCAAAAAAAGGTTATATCATCAAAGCTAAGACCGAAGGGGAGCATGGGAAGACAAAGAATTATGGTAATTTCATGCGTATTGCAGTTTTCCCTCCCTGTGCACATTTTATGCATCGTGGCTTTGGCATGTTAATTTAGGTCGACCGACTTTGCTCTACTGTGCATTTTTACATGTCTATATGCAAATATAATACAGATTTCGAAGTACCCTTTTCGGTCTCAGCTTCGATGATATGACCTTGAACCCGACTACGTTTTTTCAATTCGCCATGTTCTAAACGAGCCGGGATCTGGGTTCGAGTTACGACCGCAAAGCATCTATGGATTGTTTGGAGGGACAGCCAGAGTCCAAACAATATGGCTGACAGTGTAAATGTAGATACTAAAATAGTAAAACTAACAGAAAGTGACATTCCTGGAGCGAAACTTCCAAGGGATTCTGTTGAGAAATGTAGTTGTGTTCAACTAAAGAGGTGGCTGCTTTGTAGAGGCGCAAAAACAACAGGAGTAAAGAAAGTTTTAATCTCAAGGTTCGTATATGGCGTTACAATTTAACTTATAAGACCTGCTACGAAAGAAGCTCGTAAGAGATGTTTGACTGCTCGTATTTGTTTGTGTTTCGATGGCAAGGACTTCGAACGTGTCGTTACGTTCGCCATCATGATCACCTGTCAGAGAAGCCTGACTTGAGTTTTCCTTTAGCAGCCTTCTCTGTCTCTTTTCTTCCTCGATTTCTTTAGTTTTATCAAAACTGACTCTTTTAAGTTCTCTTCTTTTGATTTCTGGCTTTGTCCAGAGGAATATCGATGGCAAATGAGTGCGGCTTAGTTTCGCACCACCTTCAAAATGTTCTGAGCAGATCCGTGTACTTGTCGAGTTCAATTTCAGGCTATCATTCTTCAAAATAACTTTGTAGGATTTTCTAACAGCCTCATCTTTCGGTATCCTGTAGTAGTGTAAATGAGAAGCGCTTCTAAAACTATTTGTACAGCCAGGAACACAGCAATTATAGTGAGACATCTCAACATTCTTTCTATAACTGCTTTGTAAACATGGCGACTCTGTCCCTCCAAACAATCCATAGATGCTTTGCGGTCGTAACTCGAACCCAGATCCCGGCTCGTTTAGAACATGGCGAATAGCGCAGCTCAACCATGACGTCATAAAAACGAAGACAAAGGCGAAGTTTACTTTCAGCAGATAATTTTCACAGCCGAACGCATTTGATCTTAGCTTACATGGGTTATTATTGTAACTTTAAGTAAAAATCATAAAATCGGTTCGTATAATCCTCGTAGCGGTTAAACAGAATGCAATGTTTGTCCGAATCTTTAAGCTATTTTTAGAATCAGTGCGCTGCGCTATTAGGTGTAACTCAAATCAATACGTCAGAGGAGGATTATGACATTTACCAGAATAACTTTCGGTAACCTTCTGTGTTCTGTGTTTCTTTCTGAACCCGAAAAATCTGGAGGACCTCATAATTCCTCATAGGTTTTGCAACCTCATTAATAAGGCAAATCGAATTAAATTTAGAAGTTGATTTTTGTGAAGGTAAGGAAAAACCCTTGAAGCACAGGAGAAAACCAACAGACAATTCTAGAGCGAATTATTAGTAGCGTTCTCGCCACCTGTGCTTATCGAGCATGTTATGGTCCATAACGTAACTTGAACTTGTGCAGCAGCATTAACCTGTGTACCATAGCATCGCAAGAACCACTTGAACCTAGGTACTGGAGCATGAACCTGGGTACATAGCATAACCCTGGGTACCGTAACATGAACCTATAGCTAAGTACCATACCATCAACCTAGGTACCATAACATACCGGAGCATAATTAAACTTGGCTACCATAGCATGAACCAGGGTACCATAGCATGAACCAGTGTGCCGTAGCATGAACCAGGGTACCATAGCATGAACCTGGGTACGGTAGCATGAACTCAGCATCATTAAGGCATGGCTCTCAGATGAAAAACTGATTAGCTATATCAAAGCCAGTTTTCTACGAATCTTCCCCAAACTTGGCAAGTTAATGTCTTTTGTGAAAAGAAGGAACCTTAGAGCCTTGGTTACCATGGAAACTAAGTCACGTGACCACAAGGCCGCCATCTTGGATTTTGAAACAAGCCGTTTGTAAACGTACCGAAACATCTTTAAAAGTCATGAAAATGCAGATTACTATTCATATTTACAATGCCTATATGGATCTAATTGGATATCTTGGAAATTATTTTAAGTTTAAGTTTTAGAATATTTTCTATTTTTTCCAAAAAATTAAAAATATTCTAAGAATTAAACTTAATATAATTTCCAAGATATCCAATTAGATCCATATAGGTATTGCAAATATCAAAAGGAATATGGATTTTCAGGACTTTTGAAGTAGTTTCAATACGACTACAAACGATTTTTTTTTTAAATCCAAGATGGCAACCTTGTGGTCACGTGACCTGGTTTCCATGGTAACAGATATGCGGTAATTGCTTGCCTTGAAGAATTACTACTACGAGCCAAATTTGGGAAAGATTCATAGTAAACTGTCAAAGATATGAATAAATAACTGATTTTCCATCACTTCCTCAAAAGAGCCATGCCTTAATGGTGCTGAGAACCTGGGTATCGTTTCCTAAACCTGGGTACCATAGCACGAACCTGGGTACCGTAGAGTGCCGTAGCATTTACATTGATAAAGAGGCAGTAGCCTGGATACGATAGCAGGAAACTGGGTACCATAGCAAAACGTAGGTACCATGGACTCATACTACACTCGATATAAACCAAACACCCTCAAGTGGCCCTCGTTGATGACGTCATAGGTCAAGTGGCTCGATCAAGAGACAAGCAGAAATTTTCAGCAATTTTAACCAAATTTTAGATGATGACGTCATCTAACTTGCACGTTACCCGTAGTAAAATATCACCCTTATCAATAAGTCTGCTTAAAAATGTACACACCGCCTTGACTAAAGTGCGATTTGTAAAAATGTTCTTTCGTTTTGCATGTTGTACTCAAAACATTGATCAGTTGGCTTGTGTAAATCATTTCATTGAAATTATACGGAATTAAGCCACAAGCCGCGGTTGCTTCTTGACGAGCTGTCATGATGCAGTCAAAGGCATATGATGAAAACCAGACGCTCGTGTTTATTTGCATTGTGTGGCCACTGTCTAATGGAAACCATTGTGAAGACATGCAGACTTCTAGCACGGGTCTAGCGCACTGTATCCATAACAACATAGCTCAAGTAACAACATAAATAACAACATAGCTCAAGTACCGCACAACAGAAATAACAACATAGCTCAAGTACCGCACTAACATCTGTATGGGATGTTCTCAGTAGTACAATAGTATGTTGTACATACATGTAATCTAGCTTTTTATGGCAGCACACCTCAACAACACACCTAAAGCTGAAATCTACTCACCTGTAAACACTCTGTGCGCGCGTTCGGTTATATTCTTTAATTCTTTTGGTTAGTCTAAGCCGCAGTACCACATTCTATTGGCGGTTAGTTTGCAAGAAACCATTGGGGATTGCCGCGGTCATTTAAAAAAATTTATTTGATTATGAATATGCGAATCGTGGAAATGAGTTACTGTGATGGGTCTGAACATGCAAATGTGTAAATAACCACGCAGAGCCAAAGAAGTGCTATTTCTCAATGATCGGGTAAAATTTCGGGGCTTTATTTCACGTTTCAATGATTTTATTGAAATTTTTGATGAATCTCCATACATTTCCTTATAACAGGACACCACAGAAACCAAGCTTGGGCTACCTGTGGTTTATGGCGACACTTCTTTGGATGCACAGCATTTCGATTAAACATAAAGATTAAGCAAAAGTTTAATCTAACCAAACATGGCTTTTATTTACCGACCTACAAGCCTGCTTCCCAGGTTAAGGAACTTCACACTCGCTAGACCAGCGTGTGCAGCATTAAAGACTTCAGTTCGCCTTCAAGAAACCAATACAACCACAGCAAGCAAAGATCAAGTCAAATCGTACAACGAAATCCCAGGTTCGGGAACCCTCAAGTCTCTTTACAATTTTCTCTTAAAAGATGGAATATCTCGAATTCATCTAAACCAGGAAGAATCAAGAGACAGATACGGTCCCATTTGTCGAGAGATTCTGGGGCCTTTTAAGACAGTGTATGTCTTTGATCCCGATGTGGTTCAGCAAGTGTTCCAAAATGAAGGAGAGTATCCAGCAAGAGAACCCTCTTCCCCAATATGGCAGATGTACAAGAAAGACCGAGGTCAAAGCGAAGGAGTTTTAACTCTGTAAGTACATTAATAGACGTGAATGTCTTTGTGGGTATGTTTTAAAGACGACATCTAATCAAGCTAGGAGTCACTAGTTAGGCAAAAGTGATAAGAAATATGAAAAACAAGAATATGAGGTTTGATTGAGTCCAGACACAAGATAGTTTCCTAAACTAGAGAAGAATACTATAAAACCTGTGCCCTTCTTATGCTTGTTGACATTCGAAGGATGCAAAGTATTTCGATCGATTTCATAATTTAATTATTCAATTTAGCTGGAGCAATCGTCCTTCTATTTTCCCTTTAACACCTACTTTGTTTACTTCTTTGTTGTTTTGTCGAGTTTGGAAGCGAATTCTGTTATAAATTAATTGTCTGAACTGCAATTAATGTGAAAGACGACTTCGACTTAATTACCGTCGAGAGGTTAGCCCGGGACTTCAGCCCGGGATTCGCCAGCCGCGGATTCCATGAACGTAAACCAGTTGTTTTTTTTTTTAATTTTTCCAATTAAACCTCTTCACTAATTGTCCTAAAGTCGTTCAAAACACACCATTACATTCACCGACTTGTCTAGATACCCGGGACCCGGGAACGATTTTCAAAATACTAGATACCCGGGAGCTTTTTAATTTTCATGAAAAACACATCTAATAATAACTTTTATGGATTCAAAGTTTTCTAGCTTTGTTTAGGATTAGAAAGCGCTTCTTCGAAACCCTAGACATTTGAAAGATACATATTTGGCGTGTCTCGGCATACTATGTGGACGGCGTCTCAGTTGTGGCACTTAGAAAAATTTCGACCATAAACAAACTCACGGGATCGATCATGAACGAATTATAAATTGAGATACTCTCATTCTTCGTAAAGAGATGCAAAAAAGACTATAAAAAAGAATAGGTAAGTGCTATTGTTATGTTTTTAAACCAAGGAAAAAACATTTCTTGCGTGACACAAAGATTTGTTTGTGTCACGGATAGTTTAAGCTTATATTTTCGGTTACATTTAGTGATGATTATCGAGGAAAAAGCGATAATCTAATAAGCAATCGACGGCATCCACTTAGCATTATCAATGCACAAGGGTCGTTTTTTGATCGATGTTTTTGCAAAATCCAAGCGACTGCCGGGTATCTAGCAATTTGAGAATTGGTCCCGGGAGTCAAGTACGGATATCTGCATGCAAACATACCTTGATTTCTAAATTAATTACTCTTTACTCGCAAATACAACACACAAGCAAGTGTTATTAAACCGCTCCCCCGGGGGGGGGGGGGGGGGTTATCCCATATATGGACTATACGGGGATGATCCGCTGAACAGGGTATGGTTTTTCGAGCTTCTTGTCATAAACAGGGTATGCAATTTCACTCAAGTTCCAAATTTTTTCCTGAGTTTTCTGTCATATTCAGGGTTTCTACTTTCGAATTGACCGAAACTGGTTACTATGGTCTTCAAAAAGCGATACGCGAGCTGGCATGATAATTGAAACAGGAACTCAGTGCAATCAATTATATCTTTTGTCATAAACAGGGTGTACGAATTTGAGTTTTTTTGTCATAAACAGGGTACCCCTTTCAGAACCCCCCTACCCAAATCCTGGCGGAGTACCCCCCCCCCCCCCCCCGGGAGCTCCAGTGAGTTTGTTTATGGTCGAAAGTGCCACAATTGAGACGCCGTCCACATACTATGCCGAGACACGCCAAATATGTATCTTTCAAATGTCTAGGGTTTCGAAGAAGCGCTTTCTAATCCTAAACAAAGCTAGAAAACTTTGAATCCACGAAAGTTATTATTAGATGTGTTTTTCATGAAAATTAAAAAGCTCCCGGGTATCTAGTATTTTGAAAATCGTTTCCGGGTCCCGGGTATCTTTTTTCGAAGTGTCTAGATAACCGGCACCCTTCCCTGCTAGCAGAGTCTCTCTTCTCTTTCTCTCCCTTCTTTCAGGCGGGGAGGAAGGAGACTCTGCCGATGTAGAGCGTTTCCTTTGATACACCGCCGTCCACGATTGTGGACGAACAAAACCAGTTTTAAAACCGGTTTTTAACCGATTACATGTAGTGCGCATGAGCAAATGTAAGACACCGTGGCGCCTAACATTGTTTGACGAGAGCGGCTGTCAAAATCATGACAGCGTTGCTAAGTTACGTCACGCATGCGCGACAGAAATAACGTCCTACATCGGCAGTCTATTTTTCTCTCTCAACCACTAAGGAAAATAGCCTCTGCTAACAGGGAACCGGCACCCGGGAACCAATTTCAAAATACTAGATACCCGGGAGTTTTTGATTTGTGAAAAAAAAATCGTCAAATAAATCCCAAAAACATGCTAGCTCCCGGGAAAGATGGGCAAAGATGTGTTTAATTGGACGATTTTTTTTTCAAAAATCAAAAACTCCCGGGTATATCTAGCATTTTGAAATTGGTTTCCGGGAGCTAGCATGTTTGATCGAAATTTTCATGCAATGTCATGAAAACATGCTGTCAAGAGAACTTGTTTATACTGATCGAGCAATGATTCTCATTTTGAAAACCAACACTTTCAATCTAAAACTAAAATGAATTTATATAGGACCAAAAGGCATTACATGTATTAAGAATCGTTTACTTACATTAAATAGCAAAACAATCCTGCCCAAAAGGGTTGTAATGAACGGGCTGTTGTCCATACAGCCAACGCTCACTGCTTGTATATTTACGATTTCTGTTCAACATGTTAAGATCACACTTGTGCCGAGAAAACAGCAAAAATTAAAGGTTGTTTAGTCACGTAGCCAAGAAGTCACATTCAAAAGATGCCGATTGTTTTCCCCACTGCTTTTCGCTGTAACATCTTCAACTTACTTAAGCAGTTACTTTACAAAGATGCTTTTGACAATTTTAAGTTTTTTTACGACTTTTGACGGTAAAATCGTTCTTCAGAAAAAATTTTTTTGAGCCGTGGCTCTTTTTTTCGCAGGAAGCGGTGAGCTCAACACTCAGATGGATTCCTTGATATAATTGGCTAGAAAATGACATGTCTCTCTCGTGATTGGTTCATATCAGTTGATGTGCAAAATCGTGCAATTTAGAGCTCAAAATCGTGCAATTTATGCTGAAATCACTGCTGCAGGGAACCAATCAGATTGCAGGATTTGCTTGTGATTTCAAAATGGATGTAATAATAACCTTAATAACATTTACGGTTTTTATTCTAGAGGCACGAAACTTTTGCAGCGTAAACCCTATTTACTATTTAACCCATTGCAATGCATTTTGTGTTCCTTGAATCCGTTAAAGCCATCCAAAATTTGGAAGAAATCCCTTCGTGGCCCTACCGCAGACCGGGGCACTTGGTAGAATTCACACACTTACTGGAGAATTTCGAGGCAAATTCAAAGTTTAATAACTTCGCTAATCTTTATCGTCTGGCCATTAAACTTCAAAAACCGGTAAACCTGACATTCTGAAGCCCTTGCAAAGACTTTTCAGCTCGTAAATATTTTACTTTTCCTCTTTTTGTGACGTCTTTGCGGTGATTTTCGCGCGAAAATCACAATTTTAACCTCTATAACATTTACGCTTTTTATTCTAGAGGCACAAAACGTTTGCAGTTTTTATTTTAATTTTTTTACGCAAATTTCTGTAAACTATTATCCTTATACATAAATTATGGTGTTTTACAGCAAACCAGTGATTTCCGATACATACAGAAAAATTTCAATAACTACTGAGAAGGATTTTCCAACACAGGTAGATCGCTGTAGTTGTGCTGTGTATTGCATGGTATACGCAAGGGTGGTGACGTCTCTGTTGTTCGGTGCAAGGGAAGTAGACACAACAAGGGCAAGGACAGAAATAGCAAAGGCCTTTTGAATGGTGCGATTTACTGGTCATTCCTGAAACTGGAGCCGCGAGACGATCTTGGCATTGTGGTACACCCTCCAAAGCGTCTGTTCTTGCTGCCTATAGGAGCAACTTAACCTAAAGTGTGTTGCAACTGGTAAAGGAAAATTGGAGTATTCACTCTAACCTTGAAACTTGAAACTGCTAAATTATGCTAATCCCATTGTTTTCTATTGTTTAATTAGCACTATTTTGTACTATTTAGTAATTAGTGTTTCACAGATTAGAGTGACCACAGTAAATCCGTGAAACACTAATTACTAAATAGTACAAAATAGAGCTAGTTAAACAATAGAAAACAATGGAATTTGCATGAAATTGTGTATTTAGGATTACTAAAGTTTTACGGATTTACTGTGGTCACTCTAATTGTTAAGAAAATATATTTGTTGTACTAAGATGAAATGTATATGAGAAGTCTTTTTCAAGATTCATAGGACACTAAATGCATTACAATGAGTTACGTAGTAAATAGAGCATATGTTGTGAAAGTTTTGTGCTCCTTGAATAAAATTAAGCGGAAATGTTATAAAGTTTTGAAAATTTTGATTTTTGCGTGAAAATCACTAAAAAACCCAAATTTTGGATGACTTTAATGGATTCAAGGAACACAAAATGCATAAATAGTAAATAGGGCTTACGCTGCAAAAGTTTTGTGCCTCTAGAATAAAGAGCGTAAATGTTATTAAGGTTAGAAATTGTGATTTTCGCGCGGAGACCACCAAAAAGACGTCTCAAAAAGAGGGGGGGGGGATATTTTTTTAACTTTTAAATTGCCTCAAAATTCTCCAGCAAGTGTGAATTTTTCCAAGTGTCGCCGGCGCTATTTTGCGAAGCCGAAGTGAATCATCGTATTGCTAATTGCTTACTATCAATCACGTGACTTTTTGGAGTTGACTGGGGGGCAACTAGTGGATGCTAAGTCAAAACATATCAAAATAAGTCCTCAAACTATTGTATTTGACTATTTTCACGACATCAAACCAGAAAACCAGAGATCAAAACAACCTCCAGTATTCTACAAGCCATCAAAAAAGAGCTATTACCGGAAGTGACGTCTATTGATAGCAACCTATAGCGCAGCGCAACCGTGACGTCATAAAAACGAAGACAAAGGCGAAATTCGGACAAACAAACTTACAAGTTTACTTTCAGCAGATAATTTTCACAGCCGATCGCAGTTGATCTTAGTTTACATGGGTTATTATTGTAACTTTAAGTAAAAATAATAAAATCGGTTCGTATAACCCTCGTAGCGGTTAAACAGAATGCAATGTTTGTCCGAATCTTTAAGCTATTTTTAGAATCAGTGCGCTGCGCTATTTATTGAGTGAGGTGAATGTAATGGTGTATTTTAAACGACTTTAGGACAATTAGTGAAGAGGTTTAATTGAAAAAAATGTTTTAAAACTGGTTTACGTTCATCAAGTCCGCGGCTGGCGAATCCCGGGCTGAATCCCAGGCTAACTTCTAGCCGGTCTTGAGTCAAGTATAGAGTATAATTGCCGAAGAAGATCTATTTGCTAACGCTTTCTCTGTGTTCAATTTAAAAGTCGGGCTGAGTGCTTTATTTCAGGAATCATTCCACCTACGAGCTCAAAACTGAATATACAAGATAATCGGCCGTTTACAATCGGGACGATCAACAAATAGCGTTGCGTTACGCGTTTACGTTACTACTCTTCCCAGTAGACCGAGGCAGTTGTGATTTTTTTAATCGCCTTCGTAGCGTCTGTTATGTTATCCAGAAGTACATTTCAAATCGACCACGTGATGCCAATGTTGTACCACGAGGACATGTTTTTTACACCGCGTGATCAAAATTCAGTCAAGTTTTAATCACGTGGTGTAAAAAACTTGTCCTCGTGGTACAACATTGGCATCACGTGGTCGATTTGAAATGTACTTCTGGATATCATAACAGAGGCTACGAAGGCGATAAAAAAATCGTAGAGTAGTAATTTACGTTACTACTACTTATCTTGACCTTCAGGGTCACGGCGCGTACATTCGATTTGTTGCCTGAAGTTTTCACATGAAACTATTTATTTATACTGTGAACTAAGCGAATATTTTATAGAAATTCTGATTATTTGGTACAGCGAATACTCCCCACTTCACACCATTCCTTTAAATGTTTGATTACGCGGATACGCAGTGGAAAACACCACCCCTCCCCCCATAGATATGAAGATGTATGAGCGTCACTCCAGCATATACCTTCATATCTATAGGTGGAGGGGCTGTCTTGTTCACTGCTGAACTTTGCAGACATGACGACCAATATCACATCTCAAAAACAGTCTCAGTTTTTTTTAAAAAGTCATTTCATGATTTATGCGTAAAAGAGGTAAAATAACGTCAATGAACTTTGGAAACAAATATTTTCGCAACAAACGCGTTTATCAAAATTCTGAGATTAAACTTCTAAAACAATTCCCGTGTTCCGAGAACTTCTTGAAAAAGAGCGGTCGAAAGTTATAAGGCTCGCACTCTTAAAAAACTGTTTGGACTAATCAAAAAATAATTCTCATGGTTGAAATCTGTGTTTATTCAGCACTGATATGAATAGTTAGTGCGCTATGACGTTTTCAGTGAACATCGGTCGTTAAGTTCCCCTGGTACTTACCCTCAAGAGTGCAAGTAGCAGTCAGAGGAGGGTATCCACGGGTTTCCCATGCTGCAGTTTGATTACCTTTTTTATTTGTTCCGTAAAACTTGATTTTGTGAAAAGGATAAAGTATGAATAAAAAGAGTTTAAATTTAAGCCAAAAATTTAAAGCTTCTCAATTTCTAATTGAAAGCTCAAATATAAATTAAAAGTGGTGCATGTTTTCAAAAAATGAATTTTTCACTTTGAACAAGACGAAAGAAAAAACCTAGAACTCCAAGTTTTGAACTTCAAAATAAGCCTGAAGCGAGATAACGTTTTACCCCCGACTATATACCATAATAGTTTTTTAAATTCTTTCATATTAAAATTTTTGATTCCTTAGAGAATACAGGAACAATAGTCATAATTAAAGAACAAAAGCAGTGTCAAAAGGATTATGGTCTAGAGACGGGAGTAAAACGTCATCTCGCTTCAGGCTTATTGTCAAAAATCCAATGGACAGAAGGTATACACAGTGTTTCAATATGGTATTATTTATAAATATAAAAACAGGACAACCTATATCGAGCTTGTATTCAAGTCCGTCTTTATTCAACTCGTTTGTGTAACAAGTAACGTAACCTAACACCCAACATAGCTAATGACGTATTTACGTTACTCAGATTACATATTGTAATATCCCACATGAGGAAATGAAAATGATGACAAGAAATATATAACGAATGATAAATTTAAATTGTTGTAAGATTAGTTGCAGTCCACACTGATATACTGATAATAATATGAGAACTCGAACTGAAACCTTTTTTTGTCATTCATCTTTTTTGGAACTTTTGATACTTTTAAATGTTTCAAATGCCTGTCTTAATTTTTCATTCACAGACATGGAGAAAAATGGTACAAAGCTCGCTCAGCCTTAAGTAAAAAAATGCTCAAGCCCAAGGTGGTGAGCGAGTATGCACCCGAGTTAACAGGTGTCATGCAAGACTTTGTTGGAAGGGTGATGGAACTGAGGGAGTCTTCACAAGACAAGACTGTACCAAACCTACAAAATGAGCTTTTCAAGTGGTCCTTGGAATGTAAGAAAAACGTCATTTGTAATAACGAGAGAGCATAAATAAGAGAGGGAAACTTCTTAGTAACCCGCACGCCATGTAAATTTCCGGTTGGACCATTTTTAGAAACCGCCCGATGCAGTTTAAATTTCACCTTACCCTACTCCCGTGCGTCATCAACTTGCGCGCGTGCTATCTTTCCGTTTATTGTTTTATTGATCGCTAAAAACGAAACGCAAAGAGCGCGCGAGCCCAAGTTGATGACGCGCGGGAGTAGGGTAAGGCGAAATTTAAACTGCATCCGGTTTCTAAAAAATACTCTAACCGGATATTTACATGGCGTGTGCAATATTAAGAACTGAGTTTCCCTCTCTTAGTTATGCTCTTTTGGTAGTAATTATTAACATATTTTTCTGATTTTATGCATTTACTTATTCAATGTCGTTTAATTATAAAAACTAATCATCAGTTCAGATAAGGACTTTAAATTTCAGTATTGTTCTGGCTTGTACATGTCTTTAAGTATATGAGAATATATATAAACTATATATTTCTACTGCGGCTGTACGGTATCAAATTGAGCTAATCCTCGCAGTATATCAAGCACCTTATGCAGCTGAAAATAGTTGAAAACTCAGAAACAATTCTGAGTTTTGAATGGGATTTGAACATGTCTTTGAGTCAGTTATATATAGCTCTGCACCAAACGTTGTGTATAGTGTATAAACTTGTTGCCTACTAAGCTTGAAATTTATTCATATGTAAATTATATGTCGGCACAAGAAAGTATGTTAAAAATATGAAGACAAAGTTTGGTCAACTTTCAAAAGGTTGTGACTTTTCAATGATTGAATTCACTTTGCCCATATTGCATTGCATTTCGTCCTTTGTATGCAACATGTAACATGTGACTCCTGTAGAAGTGCCAAGTATTTATTGGATTACAGATTATAATGACATGTTAATGTTTACAAGTATCATAGCATGCAACATGCGACAAAACATCCACTAACCTTTTTTAAAATCAAAGCTGTATAAGTGCCCACTATTTATTGAATTACAAACATATTTATGTTCACAGCTATTGGAACAGTTCTATTTGAAAAAAGATTTGGTTCTTTTGAGAAGCCTCCATCAAAAGAAGCTCAACGGTTCATCAATGCTGCGCGGACAGTGTTCAGTACCTTATTTGAGTTGTTCCTGTATCCTGAATGGATGGCAAAGGTGTACAAAACTAAGCGTCTGAGGTAGGTTTGACTGACTGGAAATTATAAAGCATTTGAGAAGAATTGACATTCCCCTATGTGTCATCATTCTCATAACACATCCTTGTCTTGGGCTTGATAAATGCACAAAGTGCATGTGCAAATGTGGCATGGTCTGGCTAGAATCATACATGCTTCAGCCAGACAAGGAGCCAGATATTTGATTTGAATCATTTTTCAGCGACATGTACCAAATGTAAAAAAAAAAAAAATTGAATGGAAACATAGGGGTAGGCTTTTTATAAAAAACTTATTTTTTCTTTTCTTGTCTCAAATTCTTAAATACGATATCAACTATATTATAATGAATAACTATTCTTGCTGCAGGGCTTTCTATGATGCCATGGATGTCATGTATGACTTTGGAGATGCTTTGGTACAAGAAAAAATAATAGAAATAGCTGAAAAAGCTAAAGACATCGATGAGGATAAAGGGGCAGAGTTCTTGACATTTATTGTTGCTAGTAAGAAACTGTCCTCCAAAGAAATAACAGCCAATCTTGTAGAGATTTTAATGGCAGCTGTCGACACTGTAAGTAACAATTATATGGGAAAAGCATGACATTTTGCATAAATATAGTACATTTGACATTTTATAATAGTCAACCGTAAAATTAATTAAGATAATTTCGAAATAAATATAATTATTCGTGAAATCATTTCAAACATATATCAAACTCACCAGGTTTTCTTTACTATATGTATGGATTTGATTTTCAGAACATTATGTTATGATGTTCGTATTTCTCGCCAATCGTGTTTTATAAGACCTAAAACCACTCGGCTACACCTCAGGGGCGGATGTAGGGAACGGGTGCAAGGGGAGGGCACCCCCCCCCCCCCCCCCTTCCTAGATGAGCTGATACCTACTTGCATTATTGATAAACCACTCCTGCTCGTTTATTAAACATCACACAAACCTTACAACCTCTAATCACACGTGATTCCGAGTTCAGGAATCGAACCCAATAGCCTAAAGGTGAGAGGTGAATGCACTACCGCTACACACGCCAGCCTTATTTTTTCGATTTGTTTTCTCTTCAAGACTTCAAACACAAGTTTGTGGACAATGTACAACCTAGCAAAAAACCCTGAAGTACAAGAACGACTGCACAAGGAGGTGACCTCCGTGCTGAAGCCAGGAGAAATAGCTACACCAAGCACAATCAATAAAATGCATTACCTGAAAGCATGTGTCAAGGAAACTTTAAGGTACTGTATTCATGCGTTTTGATACTCAGCCTATTTAATATTCATCTACAGTTAAGCTTGGCCAATGGAGCTGAACTATGGTATAATCAGTTTTAGGCCCAGTTTAACTGGTAGAGATCAGTGTTACGTTTTCCCCTAGTAACAAAAACACAAACAACCAAAACGGCGAACCACGAGTTTACTACAACGAAATTGGTCACCTGGTTACGCAGGGAACCCAAATACTCTACGACACCTTCCGCTTTAGCTACACAACAGTGGTTTTCTGTTCAAGCATACACTAGTTTAAACATACAACAATGTTATAATTAAAGGTTTGTGTTCATTATCCTGAGCAGTCAAAGTCTTTGAATCTTGATGGAGTCCTAACAACTCCTCCCGAACGGGTGGTCGTCAATATCTCAGGTACTTGTTCCTGTGGATGTACTCGAGTAGCCACATTTGTATACCGTCATCACGGTCGCGGGTTCATCCATTGCATTTGGGCTGTGGTTGTCAACTGAGTCAGTGGTTGCATCGACATCATGATCACTTTCGTTCCACCGCGTCTTCACTACCAGATGATTCCTGCTCTAGGATCCCTTGGGACTGATCACAATGCAACTGTTAAACACATCTCCTCCACACTTTATCCTGAGCTTGGACTTCGTATAGCATTGGGTCAGTCTGTTCCAAAAGAGCACCACGAACCCACTTGGGACCATCTCAGTAGTTCCTAATCCATACTTTATCGCATTCATGGAAACAAGTAAATCTCTTGTTTTCATCTTGTAGGAGTCTTCCATCCACCATTCATTACTCTTTACACTTGGCATAAGACAATCTAGTCTGGTCTTCGGGTTTCTCTGAAACAGCAACTGTGCTAGGCTGATGCCGGTGGCGCTGTTCCATATGCCATCAAGAACCGGTCAATGTTATGTTGAAGTGTCCTGTTTGACTTGTCTGCTGTCACTGCAGGCATGTTTTGGACCGGCCTCTCAGCCAGGCCATTGGTGGCAGGATGAAAGGGTGCGCCTGTAACATGGCGCATACCATTCTTCTCTGTGAACTCCCAGAATTCTGCAGGTGAACTTCGGTCCGTTGTCTAAAACTATTTGGTCAGGGAGGCCCAATCTGGCGAATATGGAGCGCAGAGTCCTCACAGTATCTCCAACTGTAGTGTTCTTCATCACTACAATCTCGGGCCATTTGGTATGGACATCTACACAGACAAGGATCATCTTGCCCTTGAAGGGTCCAGCGAAATCTTTGTGGATCTTCTGCTACAGTTGTGCAGGAAACTACCAGCGACGTAGTGGTGCTCATGTTGGGCTCATTGCCAGTTCTTGGCGGCCTTCGCACTGTCTTCCGGTGTTCTCAATGTCTTTATCCATATTCGGCCACCCAACGTGTCCACGTGCAAGGCCCTTTATTTTTACCACTCCTATGTGTGTTTCATTAATAGTTTGGAGAAGGCGGTTTTGCAATTTCTTTGGTATGATGACCCTGAATCCAAACATAATTAAGAATCTATCGATGCAGTAAGGTTATTTTATCCTCGGGTGATAGCTTCTTCTTTCATCCTTTCTGCACTGATTCCA
This sequence comes from Actinia equina, assembly GCA_011057435.1. Classification (NCBI taxonomy): domain Eukaryota; kingdom Metazoa; phylum Cnidaria; class Anthozoa; order Actiniaria; family Actiniidae; genus Actinia; species Actinia equina. The sequence goes on from WHPX01001467.1 coordinate 104,712, forward strand.
GAACACGGGCCAGAACTGGATATCTATACTGTGTGTTTCCTGAACTCCTTTTCCGTAAATGGGAGGTTTTTATCATTGACTACTAGTGTACTTCTGTTTCATCAGGCCTGTCATTGGGACTTACTGATAGAGGTAGGTGAGAGAGCCCCTCGCAGTTGGCGTGCTGCTTGGTGTTTCGACGTTGAATAGTATACAAAAAGGCTCCCAGGAAGAGGCACCAACGTTGTAGCCTGGCAGCAGCTGTAACAAAGACTGTCTTCCTGTCCTTTGTAATAAGTTTGAAACTTTTTAACTCACTACTACACTTTCGACAAAGCTACTTTCTTTAATCTGTGCAAACTTTCTCAATTCTTTGCTTGCAATCACGTGACAATTTGACTGAAATTTTGCTTCCGGTTTCCAAGTGACGGTCAAGTAAACAAAGATGGCGGCTCGTTTGGGTCAAGTTAACGATCAATCTGCCCCAAAAAACGCTCTTTCAGAGTACGCTAGTTATCTTGACTGCATACCCAAGTCAAGATATTTAAACAAAATATCTATCTGTGATGGAATTGATCCATATTCTATGAAACCAAAGGACTTTTCGAAGGATTTCGCCACCATTCCTGACTTTCAGTTCCCGGACATTTCCAACTATCTTGTAGTGTAAACATCGTTTTTTATTTTCATTTAATGTCTTTGCCTGCAAGTCGGAGAGCTTTTGACGTGTTATATTTAACTCCTCTTCCATTGCACACAAAAGATCGCTGGTAAGATCCGTCTGGCATATTCTGCATCCTGACGATTCGGGTTTTCTGTCGTTTCTGTCTGTGTGTCTGTAATAAAAAAAGGGAATCGTGGCATCAATAACAAAGCTTTAAAGTAAATGATAAATAAGTTACATGTTTTTACCTTGGAGTGATAGGTGCGGATCATATATGGTTTGTTCATAAGAGATTTCTTCATCAATCAGCCGAGCTTGCTTCTGCATTTATAGTCAAGCAAGGCACTAGCAGCTTCGGAATGGAGACGTTTCAGATCTCTGTTTGCTTCTCTCACCGCGCTTTATAGAGCTCTCTGTGGCTTGTTTTATCTTCTGATTGCCAGGCTTCAATTTAGGGGCCCAATCTATGTCGTCTTCGTCATTTATATTGCTTGGACAACCTAGATAAGATATACATGTATAGAATTTGTTTAGTAAACAGACTTCGATACGACGCGACGAACCTATAAACACTCTACAAGCATCATCGTATTTTCATTGTTTACAACAAACCAACACGTGCAAAGCAAAGAAATGACATCTGAATTTCAAACTCAAACAAATATAGAATTGTTAAATACCTTTTACGAAGTGATCGCTACATACACGAGCGTGTGAAGATTCAACTCCTTTCGAAGATACAGTACTGTTAGTCAGGATAGCAGCCATCGGTGGCGACGTCTTTTTGATACATTTCTTGTCCGATCTCCCTTGTGAAACACTTTTTTAGGTATTCTAACAAACCCTTTTCTTCTTTCTTATTAGATCGGTTTGAACAACCATAAACTGAACAGGAATCGGGCATATTTTACGCAAAGTTTCTTATGACAACTTGTAAACACATACATTGCTTTGTACGCCAGCTGAATGCTTGACCGTCAGCTGGAAATATGCATACATAATGACCGGAAGTGACGTGCATTGCAAGCAAAGATGCTGCCCCAAGACCATACGATCACTTGCCATAACAAGGGGCAAGTCAGGAGATCACAATGGGTAAAAATTCTGTCTTCCAGAAGCACATACTTTACCTTTTGAAATGCAGCTTGTTCCTTCTTGTTCCAACTCCACTTGACCTCTATTCTTAGTAGATATTGTAGTGGTGCCAGTAGTGTGGACCGCTGGATGAATCTGATCGTATGAATGTAACTGTTTTTATCTTTATATTTAATTTCATATTTTTGTTTGGGTCGTAAGGGAGAGTACAGTTTTTTCTGTCACAGAAAAAAATACGGTTGAATTACGGTTTCTCGTAGTAAATAAAGTGCATCTATCTATCTATTGTATCATGCCAACGAAAGAACAAAGTTTAGTGACATCTTTGGGAGCAGGCATGTTTGCGATTGCTTTCATCTTGGCTGGAGAATGTGGAGTCCTTATGCTGATGCCCAAGTACTCCTCGAAGAACTTGCACTTTGCTTGGTTTGCTTTTGAGCCACATTCCCGCTCCAATTCTCATCTGCAAGCAATAGAATATATAATAATCTCTATTATATTTGCTTGTGTTTTCAAGGATGCTGCTTAGAAAACCTCTTTTTTTTCTCTTTTAATTTTTAGATTGGTTCCCGTTGCAATTGAAAATGCACGTATATTTGACAGAGATGTCCCGATAATGGGTTATAACATTCCAAAACATGTATGTAGTTATGATTTATGATTTGTTCTATATGGATATGATCAAAGGAACTTTACAATAAGTTATGGATTTATGAGAGCTGTTTATTTTGAGGAATAGGCACTGAGGGTAGTCACTGGGTGTCTTTACGTCCTCAGTGGTTCTTTTACATCCCGATATTGGTTAGTAATGATGATGTGTGGAGATATGGGACCGCCGTTTAGAGCAGTCATCCGAGTCACTTTAAAGACTAGCCATTTGTAGTTGTCGTTACAAAGGCAGCACTTTCTCCTCAGTCACCTTAAGAACGTGAATGTTGGAGAAGTGTACAGCGTCGAGTCTCGTCATTGTATTTAATCTATTGTTCTTGTGTTTAGCTTTTCGAGTGCTTAGTGTATCACGAGAATTCGTTCGAAAATGTTGAATGATAATTGAAATAAAATTAAATATAATGGGTTTTTTTTCTGGACATACGCAGAGACCACCAACACTTTGGTCAATCATTGTAAAACAAATATTTTAACATTTTTCTGAAATTGTTTTAGCCGAGACTTCAAAAAATACAGTGAACTGAAGAGGTTGAATTAAACGAAACTAGTTTCCACTGAATATTTAATATGAATATTCTGAATTTTCTTTCATTTTCGGTATTTGTGCGGAGGTTTCTACAGTAATGTCAAAATAATTAAAGGCACTTAAGATTTGCAAAATCTACGACGGAGACGTTAACCGGAAGTGTAGATAATTTATTAGGTTTGGTTTAGTAAACCAATATTCAACACATACTTTTCTTCTTTTCCCTGAAATAATTGTGTTAATCTGTTTGGTCGTCAAGGTTTCCATCCAAATATAATTTAAGGAAAACTTGTTCGAGGTTATTCGTTAGTTCATTTATTTATTTGACGTCCGGCATCGCCGTGTATTCGAACAGATAACTGAAGATGTAACTGGCAGTAGAATAGAAAGATAAAGGGGGGTGGAGGGGTATAGTTGTTGTAGGCACTGATCTCGATTATATTAGTATTACATAATGATATCATACATAGAGCTCAACAAGTTTTACTTTCATGTAATGAAAATCTTTGTCAATCTCTATCAGATTCTATTTCTTTTCGCTCTTTATTGTTAATGTAACAACCATGCACGAGATAAAAGATGTATCTGTTTCCGTGGCAGGTAATGGTTCGTATTCCTATTTACGCGATGGGTCGAGATCCTAACCTGTTTGATGACCCCCTGTCCTACAAACCAGAGAGGTGGCTGAGAGGTGACAAATCCCATCCAGACTACCATCCTTTTTCATCTCTTCCCTTTGGATTTGGTGTTCGCATGTGCTTGGGCAAGTACCCTCTAAGAACTTTCTTTTTAATTAAAGTTTTGACCCAGCTTATAAACTTCAATTTAATTCCGCGTTTTCACGATTAACTCAATCATTCCCGCAGTAAGAAGAATTTGTCAACATTGCCAAGAAGGTGTCCATGGGCATCAGTCCTTTAAAGCAAGTGTGTCCCTTAGTTACCTTTCGCGATTTAATTTGGCGTTTTCGCAATTAACTAAACCTTTTCCGCAGTAAAAAGAATTTGGTCTCTCTTTCTCTCTCCCAACCCCTCCCACCCCTTGTCTCTCCTTCCCTCTTTCTTCCCCCTTCCTCTCTCTTGCTTTTTCTTTCAATAGTTTACGATCATAAGGCTCACATAACGATCACATCTTATGATATAATTCATATATACCAGCTGAGCGGTGAGTTTTATTTCAGCCAATCGCAGCGCGTTAAGCTGTTTTGCCGCCGGCCCTCCTTCCCAGGCTACTGTAATCCAACTTTTGTGCATCTTTCTGTTTACTTTTGACTTCGTACATACGTACAAGAAGCACAAATATGAAGATGAAGAATAAAAACGATTTCTTTTTACAGCCACGTTTGCCTCGTTCCATCAAGTTCCAAAAATGCTAAGGGCCGTTCATTTTGTCCACTTATGCTTTGCGCGCCGCGTTCACCACTCACCTGGTAATGAACATAACGTGGAAATTTTGACATCAAATTGGCTCTTAAGCTTTATTTAAACAGAGCTATAAAAATTAAAAGAAATCACTTGGAAATAAAAGGGTGCTAGTTTTATTTATAAGGTATATCAATTATTGTTTTCCAGGTCGTAGAGTTGCTGAAATGGAGATGTACCTACTTTTATCAAGGGTTTGTATTCATTTCTTATTTATCTTAAGGTATCTGGCTACTTTAAAAATTTTTAAATTTTTAAATTTTTAAATTTTTAAATTTAAAACTTTAAAAATTACTTTTTAAATTACAAATCTTTAAAGTGATATTTAATGCTGATTTCAAAATGAAAAGAAAATTTGGGTGTCCCGAGTTTGTTTTCGAGTTTTCCGCATTTAATGGGTGCTTACGCGCGAATTTTTGAACCAAAAATGATCCGAAAAAAAATTAAAACTCACAAGATAGTAGTTTTTTGCAGACTCCACAAATGCCGCCTAGTTGATCATTCTAAAATACTGCATGGATATTCGTGACAAAAAGACAAAGAAATGCATTAATTTGTTATATTTTGCCCTATTTCAGTGCCCTCAAAAAATATTATAAATTCAAACGAAAATTCCTAACAAAAATATTTTTCGTGTGTTTCGCGAAAAATTAATTTTTGAGGGTTTAGTAATCTTGATTGAATTTGAAAACGTATATGGTTTCTCAATAAGATCGTTTAGATTATTCAGCTGGGTTTCTGAGCGCGCGCATATCGTGGGCACAAATCCAACGTTCAAAAGTAGGCAGTCACCTTAAGTACTACTTAAGTACTACGCAATTATAAAGCACGCGGGGGTTGGCAGAACACGAGAGAAGTGTTAGGAGTAGCACGACGCGTAGCAGAGTGCTTCTGGACACTCCTCGAGCGTTCTGCCAATCTCCAAGTGCTTTAAAACGGCACACAGCACAGCAAGCAAGTTTTTTATTTCTTTTATAAAATACAAATTACAATAACCTTTATTTTAGATAGGAATGACGTAACGGAAAGTGCCCGCACGTGTAATTTGCTCTCTTAAAGCACGCGCTCCAAACCAATCAGAACGTGACATTCATAACAGTTATTTTATAAAACAGTTTAGCTACTCAATATTTTCTAGATTTTTTCAAAAGACCACACCTAAGTTGAACAACACTAGAGCTAAAACAAATAAGCTTGTCATACGACTCATTTTTTTGTTGTTTTTCGCTGTCTAACTGGTCTTGGTGGCCCCAATAAATTAGTAGTTTAGTACTTGTGAAGTAACACTGATTTGATGTTTCAGATCATACAACTATTTCAACTTGAATCTATGAATGACGTTAAACCAGTGACAAGAGGACTGCTTGTTCCTGACAAAGACGTACTCATCAAGTTCAATCAGCGCTAGTATGTGGTTTTCCAGACAATTGTGAGGGATTCAAGACTTCGAAAGGAATGCATTTCATTACGTTAATACAAAATATCATAAAGATGTGTTGATATCAAACATTACTCACTCATCACTCACAGCACTTACGTATTACACCAATCAACCAACCAACGTTTTCAATTATACTTGATATTTTTGTTTTTTATTTTATTTTTATTTTTGTTTGTTTTTTTTTTGTTTATTATTATTATTTTTTGTTTATTATTATTATTTTTTTGTTTATTATTATTATTAAATTGCAGCTAGTAATAAAACCTACTCTCTCGAAACCGCTTCTCATGCTGTACAAAAAATATGATTTTATTTTTATTTTGAACCCGACAAAGATTTTTAAATATGCTGTATAACAGCTTTTACTATGCAGACAAGGGCGGATCCAGCAGAAAAAAACGATGCTTTTTATATTGTTTTCCGTTGTGTTGACGGAAGAAACTCAATTAGCCCCCCCCTCCCCCCTAAAATTTTGGCTGGATCCGCCCTTGGCAGAGTCATTTGAATATGCTAATATGCATCCTTAATAGACCCCTTCACGGTTCCCTGCGCCATCTTGAAAGGTAAGATGGTGCAGGGAACCGTGAAGGGGACTATTGTTATAACAAAACCAATTGTGGGCAGTCTATCTGTTGTCACTTCACCCTTACGTGCAACGGGTCAGGGCTGTTGGCCCACCCTCCCTCCCGCGAGCAAGCGGAATTCGACATCCAAATCCCCACTCTGGGTAAGCTCGACCTTGTCCCGGGCTAGAGTGAAGATACGCATACCTTAAAATGACAATGACTAGGGACAAATATTACACAATCATAGACCTGTGTTTCAGAAATTGATAGATGGATGACTTGCAACAAGTTGAAACTTAATAAGGACAAAACTGAAATTCTTGTCTTATCAAACCCTCGTCGTCGTCTACCACCCATTGTATCTCTTGAAATTTCGAACTCTACTATTACTCGATCTACATCAGTTCGTAACATTGGCATCATCTTTGATGAGACTCTGTCATTGGAAGATCAGATACTTTCTGTTTTTAAGACCTGCTTTTTTCATATTCATAATATTTGGAAAATTAGGAGATACTTGAGTCGTAATGCATGTGAAACTCTTGTCCATGCCCTCATATCTTCGAAACTTGACTTCTGTAATTCTTTACTTTATGGTCTTCCCAAAACTTCTCTCCAAAAATTGCAACATGTACAAAACGCAGCTGCTCGACTTATTACTTTTTCAAGAAAACAAGATCATAATACTCCCATCTTATATGACCTGCACTGGTTACCTGTTGAACATCGTATTGTCTTTAAGATTCTTCTACTCACTTTCAAGGTCTTACATAATCAGACTCCTTCCTACTTATGTGACTTGTTGGTTCCTTATGTTCCATCACGTTCCTTACGATCAATGTCTCAGAATCTTTTAGTAAGGGAATCTTACAACCTGAAACAGTATGGTAGAAGAGCCTTCTCTAATGCGGCTCCTGAACTGTGGAACAATCTACCACAGAACATTAGATCCTCTGTTTCAATATCACAGTTCAAGCAAAGGGTTAAAACCTGGCTTTTTCAACAAGCATTTTTTTAATAGTTTTATTTTAGATATCTATGTTTTTACTTTTCAACAAACTTTGATAATAATTATTATTATGTATAATAGCCAATTAATGTTGAAAGTTATTCAATCATTGATTCATAATTTTATGTAAAACAATAAGTCTATCAAATATGATGTATTTATAAAGTTGTTTGTAATTATTATTGTTTAAAGATTTTAATGTATACCACTTAACCACACTAAATATCTATATAGTTATATTTTTATATGTTTTATCAGATCTTCTTGTAAAGCGCCGTTGAACCATGGGGATATTAGCGCTATATAAATCATAATTTATTATTATTATTATTATTATTATTATTATTATTATTATTATTATTATTATTATTAACAGGTCAGGGCTGTTGGCCCACCCTCCCTCCCGCGAGCAAGCGGAATTCAACATCCAAATCCCCACTCTGGGTAACCTCGGCCTTGTCCCGGGCTAGAGTGAAGATGCGCATACCTTAAAATGACAATGACTAGGGACAAATATTACACAATCATATTTCTATTGTTTCAGTTGTAAATTGGGTACAACCACGTGACTCAAAATCCCTTAAGATATAAATAACAATGAAAAAGGCGCAATGTCGGTTGATCTAACAAGAGAAACTAATGTCAATGATAATATTAATCGCTATCGTCAACCGACAAGGTGGCCATGACGTAACATGCACTATAACAATAACTTGTAAATGCTTAGAGGCATTGCAGCATCACGTGCCGCGCCCATAATACATTTTGAGCTGCATGTGGTTAGATGGCAGAAAAACTGTTTTGGGAATTGAAGAGGGGTTCGTACTTTTATTATAGGGCAAGGTAAATTTCACGAGCTATGATTGGTTGATTTGCGGTCCATAACATGATGGACCACAAAATGAAATGATTTGCTCTACTTAGTCTTATGTTCTAATAAATCATCCAAATCTTCGTTATGAAAAAATATATTTCTGAATCATAAAGCGCTGAAAAACCTACATAAAATAATTCTATAACGATAACCTACTTTAGTCTAACATCGTAAGGAATTGGCCATTCCCAATATTTAACGTAAATTAGCCACAATTTTGCCAATTCACGCTACACATTTTCATTCTAGGCTTACATAAGTTGTGATTTCGTACGACTTTGAAACAAAAAAGAGGTCAAACAACGAACTGAAGAGCAGCTTGATAAGCTTATTGATTTTATCAAGTAAATGTGTTATTTCGCTAAGCTTATGCATCGTCAAGTTTAGCAGCAGTAAGGGGGACTCGCGGTCAATGTCAAAGATTTACGGGTTTTACAGGCGGTTTAAGGAAGGCGCCGGCAGCGGGAAATACCCGCGCGACAAGTCCTTACTGCTGCTGTGTTGGGAATCAAAGATATCACAAACGGAGGTTAAGATATCCTTTACATATAGATGGACACCATCACAAGCATTCGAAATAAAACTGTGCGCCGACTGCGAACTCAGGTGTTGGATCGCCTGGATGCTGACTTTGCCTTCACAACATTTATGGAGGGAGATACGGACGAGACGATGACAGAAGAAAGGGCTGAAAGAATAATTAACTTAATACCCGAAGGTAACTACCGGTTGGAGCTAACGTTCATAAAGTATTTAGACGGCGAGTGGATGATAGAAAAGGGGCGCAATCCTATCAGGGCGTCTGGTAAGAAGGACCTGTTTGCCTTAAACGAAAACACACGCCCGGGAGCATTGGTAGGAATAGACATGCTGTTCTACGAGGTTGCTTACCCTGTTACCGTAGTCATTTACGGTGCGTACAAGATAAAGACGCCAGACGTTAAGAAGTTGAAACCGATGCGACATCCCGGTAATTGCGTAGGGAAGTTAGTAAGAGAGCAGCAGTAAGGGGGACTCGCGGTCAATGTCAAAGATTTACGGGTTTTACAGGCGGTTTAAGGAAGGCGCCGGCAGCGGGAATAAGCCGCGCGACAAGTCCTTACTGCTGCTGTGTTGGGAATCAAAGATATCGCAAACGGAGGTTAAGATATCCTTTACATATAGATGGACACCATCACAAGCATTCGAAATAAAACTGTGCGCCGACTGCGAACTCAGGTGTTGGATCGCCTGGATGCTGACTTTGCCTTCACAACATTTATGGAGGGAGATACGGACGAGACGATGACAGAAGAAAGGGCTGAAAGAATAATTAACTTAATACCCGAAGGTGAATACCGTTTGGAGTTAACATTTATAAAGTATTTAGACGGTGAGTGGATGATAGAAAAGGGGCGCAATCCTATCAGGGCGTCTGGTAAGAAGGACCTGTTTGTCTTAAACGAAAACACACGCCCGGGAGCATTGGTAGGAATAGACATGCTGTTCTACGAGGTTGCTTACCCTGTTACCGTAGTCATTTACGGTGCGTACAAGATAAAGACGCCAGACGTTAAGAAGTTGAAACCGATGCGACATCCCGGTAATTGCGTAGGGAAGTTAGTAAGAGAGTTCTTTGAAGACTCCTCTCGGGGCGGTAAACTGACTTTAAAGAGAAGAGAAGCCATCAGGAAATGGGAAAAAAATACTAATAGGACCGGAGGGTCGATAGACAACATCAAGAAGTTAGAAACGGCGCTGGAGAGGCGAATCCATGTGAAAGATATCACCGACGGCTTTATTTACTCCGGAACACACAAATATGGGGGCCGTGGTGCGCCTATAGTCATCTACCAGCACAATGGGCACGCCTGGCGCGAACTGCGATTCCCAAGAAAGAAGGAAACGAAGGTCTATAAGAATTCTCCATTGGCAGAGTTAATCCATGAGAATTCCATTTGGTTGATGGATTCAGAAGGAAGTCAGTTTATGACGCAAGACGGCACTTTGTATCGACCCGAAATTGAACAACAGCGCATTCAAAGCGCCTGTGAGACCTTAGGGGAAGACTTCTCTGACGAGGTCCTTAGCAGTCGCAGCTTGGACTTCTTAGCCGCAAAGAAAAGAAATGGATGGAAACCTGCCCCAAAAGAGTTCGGAGACATAGCCAAAGCCTGTGTAGAACACGGTCACGGTGGTCTGTGGAACATGGAGTACGACAAAGATGAGTATGTGTCGCTGGATATGAAACACTGTTACCCTGCAAGTTTTAAAGGTCTAGGGGATTGTAAGGAATATTACGACCGTTACGGACATCCAGACTCCCAATTCTTCCGCGTTTCGTTAGACGGTCACTACGACGCCCCAGCAACTGGATTCGTACGATTAACGTCTTGGAAGTTGGCTAAAGACTTACATCCCATAATTTACGCGTGGTACGGGAAGCATCTACAAGAGAAAGAATGGATACCCGTACCTCTATTGAAGTTCTTTGAAGAGCGCCAGCTTTTAAAATACACGGCGCATGAAGCCATACTTTGTCATGGCGCCTTTACGCAATGGCTCCCAGAACACAACCCCACAGCACGCGTTGTCATAGGAAAATTCACACAGGGCGCTAAGGAGGGCGAGAAACACATGCAGCGACGCCTGATAACAGACGAAGGAGAGTTAAGCTTCCTTATTAAGCGCGCCCATGAACAAGGAACAATGGTGTCTGTGGAGAAATGGGACTACTTCATAGAAGGTCAGAAAGAACAGAAATGGAATGCACTTTGTTACTACCAAGACCACAGGCCGCAATATTACCACCTGCGTGCGAGTATGTTAGCATATGCGCATATTAACCTACTTGCGATGCTCCTACGGTTTGACAAAGAGGACGTTCCGCGCGTAGCCACGGATTCCTTGTACGTAAAGCCTGAAGTGTTAGAGAAGATGAAAGAATTCTACACCGAAGATGAGTTGGCGGAAAGTGGTCAATGGCGCGTTAAAGATGAGGAGATAAAAGCATGGAGAGAACGTGTAGAATATCACGGAGAACATCTTTGCGGTAGCGTGGAACCAACCGGGGAGCCACTGCCTTCGGTTGCCGACCCCATTTCCTACCAACGCTTCTCTTACCTTTACGGTACCGGCGGTAGCGGTAAGACGACGCGTGTGTTAGAACTCTTTCCTAAGATAAAGGTGCTAACTCCAACGCACCGTTTGGAAAGAGAACTCTGCGAAATGGGCCACGACGCGCAGACCTACCACAGCTTCTTTCGTTGGAATGGCCAAAAGTGGGTACCAGAAGCCATCCACGACATACCTCCGGTGATACTTTGGGATGAGATTTGCACCGTACCTTTGGAAATCCTCAAAGAATTCGTAGAGTTCCTCCGTGGAAAGTGTCAAGTAATATTCGCCGGAGATCCCTGCCAGCCTCCTCCAATAGCCGGAGAGATGCCCCACGAATGGCTAAAGGGGTTCGTAGACCATGCGGAGGAAATTAACACCGACTACCGCAGCAAGGATCAAGTAAGAAACCTGAAAGCGGAATTAAGGGGCCTTAGTGACGCCGACCAATGCAAGACGCTGCGCAAACGCGTACGAGCGAAGAAATACGAAGACTTCCTTTACACGTGGCATCCAAAGGATCTGGTGCTGAGCAGCAAACGCGCAGCACAGTCTCGCATACAGAAAGACTTACTCAAAATACACCAAGAGCGCTTCCCTACGCATCCCGTACCTGTTTGTTATAAACCCCACGACACCCGCATGCAAAAAAGAGACGTCTGGGTACCTGGTACCGACATCCAACTGCAGAACGCAGTAACGCATGATAAAGCCTGGGTACCCATAGAAAAGGTGGAAAAAATAACCTCCCATCCAGACTGGCGCTTAGGCTATTGCATGACAGTCCACAGCGCGCAAGGGCTTACCATAAAAGAAACCTTATGGATCATAGACCAGCGGCTGTGTTGGAGCAACCTTATCTACACCGCCGTAAGCCGCGTGGAGTATGCCAAACAGTTGAAAAGAGCCTGGGGTCCGCAACTGCGTTACGATAAGACGCCAGAAGACGTAGCAAAGGAGAACATTGCTAAGAAACTCCTTCGCTACAAAAGACACGACGAAGAAAAAAATATGACGTTCGACCTATGCGTGGACGACGTCTATAAGAAAGGCGCAAGGTGTGCCAAATGTAACATACCTCTACTATGGAGGTTTGACCCAAATGATGATCAACAGTTCTCCGTGGATCGTATCAACAACAAACGCGGCCATTGCAGAGGCAACGTAAGGCTGACATGCCTAGAGTGTAATCGGGCGCGCGGTGCTGCGCTACTCTGAGTCTTTGGGGACTATGAGCAGCTCTTCCATGACAAATCCACGACTTGGGCCATTTAGGTAATACAACACGGGTTGCCCTTCCTTGGTGACGGACTTCGAAATCTCATACGTTTCCAAAGACCAGTTAGGATCCGTGGCTCTCTTACTGCCACCTTCGAGTTCCCCCGGCTGATAGAGGTATCTGACCACTATGTTGCGGGGTAGCTTTTTTTCCTTCAGTCCGACCGCCCTCGAACTTCTGACGTAGGACTTGTGCTCCACGTGTTTCTTTTTTATGGCATCCCTGGGTTTTATTCCCGTAGCCCTGGCCGCCTCGTTGTTCAAAGCCGCGACGACCTGGGGGAGCCTCTGAGTCCATTCCCTGTTGCGTTTGGAGGGATCTTCCAGCTCTTTCCAATACTGGTACCCAAAGAGACGCTCGGCCAAGGTTTTATTAAATCTTTCGACGATGCTCTGACCCCTGTGGTACTCAGCTTTGGCTCTCCTAATCCTAGTGTCGTGGTCTTTCAGGGTCTTAGTAACCACGCCCATGAACTCTGTCCCCGCATCCACTTGCAGCAGCTTAGGCCATTTCAAGACGCGCTTATAAATCCTACCTAGGGCTTCTGCGACTTCCCCAGAATCCTTGCTGGTTATGGGTTCGGCGTCCTTGTATCTGCTTGCGATATCAACTACGGTCAAAGCGTATCTATAGGTCTTTCTTCGCACCTTATCGTGCGGCAAGAAGAGCAAATCTGCCTGATGAACTTCATTGGGGGTATTTACGGTGAAGCTGGGCCTGGGAATGTACTTGGGCACGGGAAGATAAACCTGCCAGAGGGTTTGTTTTCTTAGCCAGTTCTTAGCCGTTTCATCTGATACCCTGGCCGCGGTCGCGAGTTTTTTAATAGCCGACGCTCCTCTCCAATAGCCTTCGGGTCCATAGTAAATCCTTTTGAGTTTGTCCTCTACGCGGCCCATTATATGAATTCCAAAACAAGATTGATCTTACGTCCGTTAAAATCCACCGTCTTTCCGTCCACTTTGATGGTGATGTTTATGCTTTCTACCAAATTAGACAAGTCATAGCTTAAAGAAATGGGAGTGTATTCCACTGGGTCAAATGGATTACCTTTGGGCAGAAACTTAGACATGAGAGAAGACTTTTCTCCATTGTTGTAACTATGGACCAAGTCGCAATAGACTTCGTAAGAGGATGCGACTTTCCATTTCACATCATATGTACTGCCGCTATTTATCGTGGTACTAGTAAGGCCTAGGAGTTCTACCAATGAACTGTCCTTTAAATTAGCGCTTCCACTATTTTTCTTGAATTTCATTTCATGGGGTAATCCTGTGGTAAGAGTATATCCGTGCTTTGCTAGCTCCTTAGCCAGTGCTATAGGGGTGTAATGGGAATCTGGTATTTTTGGTTTGGTGCCGGAAGTTCCGATGACAAAGCCATTAATTAAATTATACCAAGAATTGTACAAAGAGCAACTAACCAACCGAACCCTTTCCGCGCGGATGGGAGGATTCAGACAAGTGGTAAAGTTATTCTTGTCGCTTTCCAAAAAGACGATCATTATATTAGATACGCCAAGGTCACGCCTCCCGCCAGCCCTGCAACTCCCACGAATACCAACTCACTATCTTTTTGTTTCTTAGAAGGCTGGTAGTAATTCTTAAACTGAGGCTTTCTCAACCCCGTTAATGCCGCGGGGTGCGCTTGCGCATAGAGCTTGAAGGCGTAGTCTGTATTTTCGAAGTTCTTATCCGCCTGCATTTTGTCTTGGTAGTTCTTATCCAACCAATCCCGGTAGGCTTGTCTCTTCTTATTCCAAGCCTCCACGTCCCTTTGATATTGCTCCAGCGCTAAGTCGTGCCTCTTCCTTTCGGCGTTAGATTCTGCGTTTTTATCACCGCTAACTAATTTATCCAGATATCTACCACCATAATTAGCCCCTGTAAATGCTAAAGCTGCAATAACTCCACCTGCGACTAAGCTAACCATTATATGTTAGGCAGGTACTTTTCCTTTCGTAGGTAATCCTTTAGCATGATAGCCCCGCCAACGGCAGCGGTCATCTTAGCAAAATTAGCGAAGCTCTTGCTTGGGTCTTCAGTAAAGTCTTCTTTGAGCACTTTCTTACCTACCCAACCAATACCCGCAACGATGGAAGTAATGATAGCTGCTTCTTCAACAGTTTTCAACAACGCGGTCGACATTATATTACAAAGCGAGAAGGTTATTACTCCATTTCAGGGATTTTGCTTTTTCTAACCTCCACAGGTGCGCGATATGTTGGGGCCTCCCACTTTACTTCTGGCTTCGTAGCCCGCCATTGTAAGTAGAGGCTGCCTGCTGCTATAGCAATTCCTATCGCGCCAATGACGTAGCCGGGATTCCAAAAGGATTCGCTTTCGTCCTCCACCTTTTCTTCTTTCTTTGCTTTGTTCTTCCTGTTCATCTCCGCGAGCTTCTTTCCGGCGGCAACTCTGCCTGGAGATTTAGCCTTGGTGATTCGTTGCTCCTCTACTTGAGGGGTTTCCTCCGCCTTCGATTCAGCTTCACTCATTTATATCTAAGGACTTGAAGGAATTGATAAGTACTTAGTCAAGTACTTAAGGATTACTTAACTAGGTACTTGAGGCGACCTGGGTAATTCCCGCGAATGACTTGACTAAGTACTTGATAAGTCACTTGCAGGTACTTGACTAGGTACCTCAGTAAGTGCTGCCTGAAAGACCTTTTCGACTTCTCTGTCCTTCTTGAAGTCCTTCCAAGACACCAGTACCTCCTTCAAGTCGACATGCTGAGCTACGTGCAAAGCCGCAGAGGCGACTGCCATTAACTTACCGCACTTCAAGGACAACCAGCCGCAGGTTATCTTAAGTTCTTGAGCGATGACATAGTCCTCGCTTATGTCCTTCCGCAGTTGCTCCACGTCGTCTATGGGCAGCGCAAGTCCGAGAAGCTTGGTGGCCAGTCGGATAGCGGAGTCTGCTACGGCGTCCGTGGTCTTACTTGCAAGGGCGGCCTCGTACCTCTTATGGAACTTCTTAACTTCCTCTTCCGACAGCTTATTAACTTGCTCATGGGTAAGTTCCTTGCCTATCATTTCTTTGCACTTCCCAGATGACACAAGGATGTTGAGTTGTTCCTTAAGGTTACTTTCGTCTAACTGTGTGGGGACTTCATCTAAGAGCTGCTCAATCTCCATATACATTAACGTCATAAGGAAACCTCAAAGAGAAGATCATCTTGGAATGTTGGTGCGTCTTTAAATGCCGCATGTATTCGTGTAACTGTTCCTTGGATATCTCGCCGCCGTAGTCGCTTAAGATGGTTTCCAGGTCAGACTTACTCGGAGTATAAAATACGACAAGTGAACCTATGTTTTCCCTGAAGGGCTTAGAGACGCTGGTAAGCTGCTGCGAGAGCAACCAAACGCTGATATTGTAGTGTCGGCCGCTAAAGGCGAGTTTAACGAGCTCGGAGGTGCGCTTTTTTACGTCGTCCCCACAGGCAATGTCATCCAAAATAAGGAGTGTTTGCATGTCCTTGGGGAATTGTTTATGCCAAAACTTCAGATGCCCGGATAACTCATTAGGGTCTAAGATATCCACAAAGAAGTCATCGTCTTTCGCGCCTATGCCTTCCCAGGTACGGTTATTCTTGTAGGTGGGGCAGAGCAGCGCTACGTAGTCGAAACGGTATCTAAAGGGTCCTAATAGCTGCTCCACGACGAATTGTGTCTTTCCACAGCCGGTGGGTCCTACTATCAGAGCATTGCAAGGTATGTGATCTGGATTCATATATAGATGGAACCAGTGGAAGCAATGCAAAGAATTGTCGCCGACGCAAAGGATAAAAGAGACACCATAGAAATGCAAAGGGAGGAGATCGATCGGTTAAAAGAGCGCGTGCAGGAATTGTACGATGAAATGTGCGGCCTGAAGCGTGCAGAACGGTTTGGCGCCTTGTTGACGATGGCGACGTGGGCTAAGGAGTCCGTTAAGGACTTCATTCAATATCCCCCCTAGAATGTTAACAATTAGGTTAGATCTTTGTTAAGGAATAACATACCTCGAAATAAAGATGTCTTAGAATGTTAACAATTAGGTTAGATCTTTGTTAAGGAATAACATACCTCGAAATAAAGATGTCTTAGAATGTTAACAATTAGGTTAGATCTTTGTTAAGGAATAACATACCTCGAAATAAAGATGTCTTAGAATGTTAACAATTAGGTTAGATCTTCGTTAAGATGTTATATAGTGGTTATCGTACTGTTATGTATAGATGGACTGCGCGGCGTGTAAAAAGAAGTTTAGCTCCAAGCAAAGACTACAATACCATGTCCGTAATGGTGTTTGCACAAAGAAATTGAGTAAAGTTTGTAAGGATTGTGGTAAGGAATTCAGTACTGTTCAAAAGATGCGACAACATCAGGACAAGCGCATTTGCATACTTTGCAAGGGCTGCAATAAGGAATTCCCTTTGGGAATGCAGCAACACTTAAAGAGAGGAGTTTGTGATCAGACCAGGCAGTGTGGTTTCTGCAATAAGATACTTAGTAGTCGACAACGTCTTCAAACGCACCGGAAAACGCATGAACTAAGTTATAAGTTCCACTTTAGGAGCTACGACTTAGAAGGCGTGGATTGCTACCAATGTGCGGATTTGATGAGTCGCTGCCCGCATAAAGAGGATTACTTAAGGAATCGCATAGATTACCATAAGAAGATAGTCCGTACTTTCCCCTCCTTTGAACGCGCCGAAGGCGTTCCGTGGACTAAAAGGGAGTATTGGAGGCAGGAGTGTGATCGCTGTGGTTGTGTCAGAGAAGAAGAACATATCTTCAACTGCTTAACAATTACTTAACCTAATCGTTAACATTCTAAGGCACTCTTTGAAATAGCTTCCGGGTGTCTTAACAAAGATTTAACCTAGATGTCAACGTTATCAGACATCTTTTTTTGAGGTATGTTATTCCTTAACAAAGATTTAACCTAATTGTTAACATTATCGGGTGTCTTTATTTCGAGGTACCCAGTGTCTTAACAAAGATTTAACCTAATTGTTAACGTTATCAGACATCTTTTTTCTGAGGTATGTTATATGCTAGCCTACGCAGCTGCCTTTCTGGGAGGCATTCTAATTACCCTTTCAATATATGGACTGTATTACTTGCGAGCTACCTGCCGACTGCATTACCCCTCGTAAGCCACCGATACCCAAACCGCGTAAAAAATACACCTGCCTTCATTGCGACAGGGTATTCTCCGAAGGATCCTTTGTGGGGCATTGGTGCTCCGCGGATCCTAAAGCGCAGCGGACTTTAGCAGACGCGCTTAACTACAAAGAGGAGATGGAGTGACTCTTCTTTCAATGTCAAACTTCCATCGGCCATTTACCTTACCATAGCTGCGTAAGTGGGTGAATTCCTCGCCCTGAATTACGTACCGCACGCAATCCGGCGCCCAAAGGGAATATTCCTTGCCTTCTAAGTCTTTGAGGACTAACCGTAAACGGTCGATGTCTTCGAAGACGACGTAATTTTTTATTTCGTATGCTTTACCGTGGACAAGATCACGCCAGTGAGCCAAGTTGAGCTTCATTATACCTATGGAATATCTTTAGGTGTGTTTTCAAAGTGGCGTAGGACTTAAACCGCTTTACACAGCCCTTACAGGGAATACGAATACCATCCGCGTAATCCATCAGGGCACGGCAGATAATGTCGTAATCGTTGCTAACCATCGTTAGGTAACCATTTACGTCAAGCTGTGAGATTTTCTTAGATTGCTTCGCGGATAAGACGCCGTTTCCTTTTGGGGTTTTCAACTCAATACACAACCCGCGGTATTTCTTATGCGCATTTAGGATTAAAAGGTCGGGTTGACCGGCTTGGTAGCCTTTTCGCCAGCAGGTTATTCGCTTGCTGTCTGAATCTTGAAGCTCGCCAAGACCCGGCGCTATGATGAAATCGGGGTAAAACCTACGTATGTAGTCGACTACCTTCGCGTGTAGGTCGGCTTCATTTTCGATCTTAAATACTAACTTGTTTGGACCGTCGAAGCGCTTGTCCATCGCATACTTACCCGCTTTCCTTAGCGCGGGTAGGACTTCCTCAAAGACCCAATCACGAAACTCCACAGCTTTGGGTAGTTTGGAGCTAAATATCAGTTCATACAGACCAGGTTCGGATATAAACACGGCATTTGGTTGCGTAGTAAAGGAGCGGTGATTCGCAGCCCCTTGTAGATCAACCCATTTTTTCTGGTATTTCTCAGATACGTGTGCTCTAATTGCATCTCTAGGGCGCTCATAGCCCAACGCCAAAGCCACCTCCTTTGCTTTGAAGTATAAAGTTTCGCCTTGCACTATGCATTGCAGTTTGGTGTCGTTGTTTTCAAATACGCGAAGCATCGTATATCTAAGACATATTTTAACACTAATACGCAACGCTCTTTAGCTGATTCATTTCTACGCTCAGTTGCGCGTCAGAGACGACGAAGACGTAGCAGTTTATCTTATCACCGTCGCCCGCGGAGGCATTCTTGGTGCGCTTGATCTCCAATGTTATGCCATCCTGCGTATTTACTAGACGTAAACCCTGGCCATGTAGGTCTTCGTCGTTAATGGTGCGCATGTCAATCCACAGCGCGTACTTATCCTTAAAGAATTCCTCGGGGCTAATTTGGTCGCCAAACTTGCGCATGGCCTCTCTGTACACGTCTGCGGGCTTTATCCCCTGGGAGTAGACCTTGTTTGGGACTCCGTTGATATTCACGCCGACGTTAGTAATGTTGGGGTTATGAAAGGCTTCGGAGTCGCGCTTACCGGCTTCGTAGGGTTTGGCAAACACCAACATTAACCCCGTGAGACTTCTTCGGGGGAGGTTAATGCTTTGGTTGATAACCTCATCCGTCTTATCCAAGAAGCTAAACGTCTTATACATTACTACGTGGTCGTATAAGAATGCCTTTCCGGCGCTATATTCCATGCCAGCGCTACGGGCCAGCTCTTCGCTGTACACCGTTTCGTACTGCAGCTCTAAGTTGGTGATAGAATAAGGATCAACAGCCCCGCTAATTGCGCTGTCCATCCCTCCTATGACGTTCGTAGTGTCCGCCAAGGTTACTTCAAACTGTAACTCGGATAACTGGCTGGGGTAGTACACACCATGACTCGTAATTACTTCGAAATCCAAAGGGATAACGTACTTGCTACCATAGGCGGTCTTTACCCTTGTTGCGTCTGCTACTGCGGTTGCTCCACTGGAGTCCGTAGGCGCGGGGTTAGTATCGCTGCGAAGCTTACGAAGAATAACGCCTCCAATTCCCTGCTCTATCTTTTGTGCGCGGTCAAAGGCTGTTAGCCACAGATCCTTATACGTGGTGTACAAATCGTACCTATTCAAATCCAAGAGGGATTCCCCTGCGAACTTGATTCTCATCTTAGAGACGAGGTTCCTACCCACATTATTGACGGTATAGCGCTTGTCCTTGGTGCTTGGTTGTATTGCTAGGTCAAACCTTAAAGCCAAGGTACCAGGAACCAATACTAGGTTATCCGTTAGGCGGGGCACGCCTACGTACAGCGTCTCCCCCGGCTTTGCGCTAGAAGGTGTGAATGTGACCCGGTGAAAGGTGCGTTCTGCTTTCAGTCCGCCAACCTGCTTAGGTAATACGTTGGGATTTAACTTTGAGCTTATCATATATAATGGAAGTAGAAGGAACAGACCCCGACTTTGATCCCACCACTGAGGAAGGTCAGGCTGACATTAACGACGGTGATGAAGAACCGCTGCTTCCCACCCAACAAGTCGACGATTCCCTAAGGGATAGGATTGCAAAGGCCCTAAGACATCCCAAAGCACGCGAGTACACGTTTCCGCGTGAGCACATAGAGCTTCAAAACATGGGCGAGCCGGAAGCAGCCGCGCGGGAAACCGTAGAGTGGGCAAAGCAGGAGCTAGAGCTGCGCTACGACAACTTTGATGCTGACGACGTAAAGCTCACAGAAAAGGGGGATAAAGTTTTCATAAGCGTTCAAGACCTAAGATTTCCTGACAAAGACCGCTGGACAAGACCACAGCAACTATTTGATGAGGAGGGTAACGTTAGGGGTGACGTCTTGAGATTAAAAGGCTTTCAGCGTGCTACTAGAACCCTGTTAGAAAGGCTACACAACTTAACCGAAAGGACCAACGCGGTAAAACATGCTGAGGATCTTCAAAAGGAGTTAAAAGAAAAAGATGAAGAATATGCAAGGCTAAGCAAACTACTTGCCAGCGCAGAAAGTAATTCCTCTCAACAAAATGAAAAAATAAAAGAATTAGAAAACCAGTTGAGCCAGACCCTGCGCACATTAGACGTAGTACGGGAGGACTTGGAAAATTCTCCAACGGAAGCACTGCGGGAAAGGGAGGAAGAATATGAGGAGCAAAGACAGCGGCAGGCTGACGCGTTTGCGAAGGTAGTTGAATTCAGAGATCAAGAAATAAGGAAAAGGGAAGAACAAAGGGATATTGCTCTGCGTGAAAGGGAAGAAATACGAGAAGAACTCAATGCTGTCCTACAGGCGTTGGACGTAAAAAGCGAAAATCTGCGGGCTGAAATGTCTGACTCCTTGGTAGAAAGGCGAATGTTAATGTCTGAAATCAATGCAAAAACAGATCAAATTCAACAGAAAGATCAAGCCATCAAAGACTTAGAGTATGAAATAGAACGACAGCGGGGGGTAATCGAAGATCAAGAACGCCCTGAGGAAGAAAAGGAGGCAGCTCAAAAGGAAATAGAAAATCTAGAGGTACGCCTTGCGGAATTGCGGGTGGAAAAGGAAAAGCTGGAAAAGGAGCTGGGGCTTACCACCAAGGAAAAGGTAAAAAGAGCCCTTTTGAAATATGGCGTTCCACTGGCATTTGCGGTTGCTATTAGTACCGTAGTAGGAGTCATCCTATCCACGCTTAAGGCTACAGGCGCGGGCGTAAAGAAATTAGGCAGTGGGCTGACGGACTTGGGAAAAAAGATGGCAGCCGGTCTTCCTGGGCTGCTGGGTTCGGTTGTTTCCTTGGCACTTAGGGCCGGAGGAGAACTGCTAAAGTTTGTGGGGAATAACATTTGGATCTTGGTCGTCGCTATTGGAGTGGTACTCCTGAAGAAGATGAAGGGTTAATCTTATCTGGGTACGTTACTGGTGGCTTATCGTCGTCGGGCGCCCGAGGCGTCCTCGACTGGGGATAAGTAAAGATAGTATTCGCGCCGCCTTGATAATGCGGAACTAGCGGTATGGCAGTCATGGTGCTAATGGTCTTATGATTCCAGGTAGCATCCACCACGGCACTATTAGACGTCGCGGCATTGAATACGACGAAGCCTTTATACCTATCACTTGCGGCGTCGCTGGGGCGAAGTTGAAGCTTCACGTATCGACAATTAACTATCATATGAAAAGTCACCGGCGACTGATTTTCCCCACTACTATTTGAAGCCTCATACGTAAAGTGTGATGAGTGCCTGTTATTTACTTTTTTCCTATATGGAAATAGTGGGGTATTATTTTCGTCAACGATTCTAATCCCAAGATTACAGCTATTGCGTAGGTTAATGTTAAGGGTGCATATAAGCAATCCTAAACCACCAACCTTTACCCAAATTTCGGTATCGTGCCACTCATCCCCTTGGTAATAAATTTCTCCCGGATAGTAATAAAAGCCTTCTTCCTTTACGTGTGGGTTCATATATTTAGAGACTCATTGCCGTAAGAGTGCTAATGGTAGCGTGATTATAGGCTGTATCCCTTTGATTTTCTATGCTATTTACCGTAACCTTTCCCGTATCGTCTACTCTTATCTGCAGCTTTACCTTCCCATGGCAATCGGCGACCATGTGGAAAGTCCAAACCGATATGTTTTCGGCGCTGCCGGGGTTGGGTTCTACGGAGAAGTGTGTGGGCTCCCTGTTGTTTGTCTTCGCGCGCATAGGCTGCAGTACGCCATTCTCATCCAGGAACCTAAAGCCCACGTTGGCGTGACTACTCGTGCCAATGCAAATACTACAAAGGATCAATTTCTTTCCTGAGTAGTTCAAATTCACGGACATGCCCGTGACATCAACCCAAGATGCCTGGGTGTATTTTTTCTCACCTGTGTAAGTCGTATAGACACAATCTACTCCAGCTACGTAGGGGTTGTTCATCGCCATATATAATAGCTCAGACCAACGCCTGCGGCGGCTAAGCCGGCTTTTAATAAGTTATGGTCATATTCCTCAGGTATCGCAGGCAGGACCTTCTTCTTTACGTTCTTTGGTGCGGGCTTTTCTACGTGCTCCTTCTTAGGCTTCTCTACGAAGTGAGGAATGTTCCTAAGAGTGTCAGAGTTCACGTCATTCACCCCAAACTTCATGTCTTTGGTAGCTCGTTGAAGTTTGTTGTTGTATCCTACTACAGAGCCAGTATTTATAGATAAATTACTAGGCATTAACCAACAACCCGGGGCTACTGCATAGTCCAACCTCGCCTTAGAATTTTGTATAGCTAGTTGGTAACGCTGTACGCCCTTGCTAATGTCGCCCTCCAAGATCGAACTTTCGAATAAGATCAAGGCTTCGGCTCGCGTCTCTTCTGCGGCGCCGGTATTCCCCACTATGCTTGATCGGGTATTTACTTGGGCTCCCAAAATGGAATACACGTAAGCTTCTATGCTGCGGTTCAAACGGGCAAGGCCGGCTTTGGTTAGTCCTTTACCTTCTGGGGGTATGAAATTAAGATATTGCTTCGTTTGCTCGTCGTTGGTAATCTTAATAATCAGCGGGTTAGCCCCTGCATACTTACCGCCCTCGTCTTTAAACAGAGGCCCGTCTCTAACTTCCTTAGTGGTCTTAGCGTTTGGTTCAAAGAAGGTGCTACTGTCGTGAGTTTCCTTATGATACCCAGTGTTCCACCGTAGATTCAATGCATGAACTTCCCTGTTGCTTAGCTCGTGCCCACCAATCCCCCAATAAGCCCAAATGTGCCCCAGGCCATTGTTAGCACCGACAGTGCATCTAAAATCCTTCCCTACAACACCAAACTCCTTACAAAGTCGGTCGTAAGCAGGAACGTTGTATTTATTATCTCTTGGATAGAACGCAGCATCTCCCGGTAAAGCGGTAACTCCCATCTCATGCAGTATTCTTCTAACCGTGAAGTGAAAATGAAACATGAATATCAAATTCTTCATCAAGTTCGCACTTACACCGCAGCCGCTAGTGGCACACCAAACCGCAAAGTTCAGTTGCTGTGGCCAGTATCGCATGTTAGGGCCTCTCAACCATTCATGAGATTCCTTAGCGGTGGTATGATTAATGGGCACGTTTTTGAAGATATCTCGCACCTTTAACGAAAAGGAATGCTTGTTAG
Source organism: Actinia equina (assembly GCA_011057435.1). Classification (NCBI taxonomy): domain Eukaryota; kingdom Metazoa; phylum Cnidaria; class Anthozoa; order Actiniaria; family Actiniidae; genus Actinia; species Actinia equina. The sequence continues at coordinate 128,662 of WHPX01001467.1, forward strand.
AAATCCGCATGTTCAGCGTTAGGTCCAAGCTTGGGTGTTTATCAAATGAAACTGCAGGTATCGGATAAGTACTGGTACCCAGCAATAATTCCTTTGACCAACCTTGCACGGGCTTATGTTCGATATAACCAGAATTCTTCAGTTGATCGTCTATCTGATCGACCAGCGTAGGTTTCAAATCCTCGTTGCTGTACATCCTAGAGCCGTTATAGTAAATCCCATCGGGTCTCCTTTCGAACTTACTAGGGTCTGCATGTGGAAACATCTTCCTAAATGCTCTCCAATTCCAGTAATCCCGGTTGTCGTGATGTGGCTGCTCCTCAATATCATTCCCAAAAGCGTCGTACATTAGTATATATAATGGATGTTATACCATCAGCACCTCAGTTGTACCCAGATGTTCCCTATACTACACCTAACGAACTAAACGCCGAAAACTTTCGTCTGAATAAAGCGAACTTAATCCTGGCTTACTTGGAAGGGCAAACAAAACACTATGAAAAAGTTAGAAAAAAGTACGTTAGAGCCCGGAGTACGCTACATAAGATTGCGATAACTTCAGGATCCATATCTGTTGTGTTAACGGGCTCCGGCGTTGCTACTTCGCTTACTGGGCCGGGAATAATCGTTGGAGTTCCTTTGGCCGGCGTTGGGGCAGCTTGTGGTATTATTTCTGCTGTTGCTACGGGCATTATGAAAAAGCTATCCACGAAAATATCCAAGCATGACACTACAATAGCTCTGTCAAGGGCTAAAGTAAATACAATTACCGATCTTGTCTCAAAGGCTTTGCGTGACAGAAAGATAGACGACGTAGAATTCTCGCTTATTCTGACCGAAGAAGACAAATACGAGAAACTAAAGTCGGACATAAGGAACAAAAAAACAGTCGTAAAAGATCTTTCCGAGGAATCTCGCAAAAAGATCTACCAGGAGGCAAAAGAAGAGCTTCAAAGAAAGCTTGCTCAGTAAACATCTGCTTTGAAAAAAGCAAAACAGGATTCTATTTACATATTGAACGCCGGCTGTCTGGTTCATATGCAAATTAGTTTCACAAAATATTACACAGCCTGCATCGTTTTCACAAAATATTACACAAATGTGAAAAAACTTGTGTAAAATCATCTTCTCGGAATCCATCCTAACAGCGGGTGACTGGGGTCTATTTTATAAAATATTTCGTAAATTACGTCAGGATAATAAGGAATATCCTTATTCAGCCGACAAAACATCCACTCGGCTTTTGTCATATCAGAAACCTCAGGAATAGACTTACCGGTAATTTCAGACAAAAGATAGGGAATAGCTTTGTAATATTTCCCTAGCTTTAATTTTTTCAACGTTTTCCGTAGACTTTGTGGGGTTGGCTCTTCTAAATGGTCTATGATTTTCTTCTTTACTTCGTCGCTTAAATATATCGGATGTAAACCTTGGATATGACTCATCCAGTCCCTGAAGTATTTTATTCTCTTATATGGCGTTTTCTTACGACCTCCATTGGCGTAATACTGCTCTCTGGTAGCATTTGGTACGGCATTACGAATATTCTTACCACACTCGTAACACTGTGCTGACGTGTCGTCTTCTATTTGCATTTTCTTACCACAACACCAGAAACCCTTGGGCTTAGGTATGTTAACTTTGGATCTTAGGCAAATTATACAGAAGTCATTGGTGAACTTTTTACATTCATGCATCGTATATATATCGTACATTTTTATAAACACTTATCTTTGATTCCCAACACAGCAGCAGTAAGGACTTGTCGCGCGGCTTATTCCCGCTGCCGGCGCCTTCCTTAAACCGCCTGTAAAACCCGTAAATCTTTGACATTGACCGCGAGTCCCCCTTACTGCTGCTTAAGAGATTTCTTTGAAGACTCCTCTCGGGGCGGTAAACTGACTTTAAAGAGAAGAGAAGCCATCAGGAAATGGGAAAAAGATACTAATAGGACCGGAGGGTCGATAGCCAACATCAAGAAGTAAGAAACGGCGCTGGAGAGGCGAATCCATGTGAAAGATATCACCGACGGCTTTATTTACTCCGGAACACACAAATATGGGGGCCGTGGTGCGCCTATAGTCGTCTACCAGCACAATGGGCACGCCTGGCGCGAACTGCGGTTCCCAAGAAAGAAGGAAACGAAGGTCTATAAGAATTCTCCATTGGCAGAGTTAATCCATGAGAATTCCATTTGGTTGATGGATTCAACGGCGTCCGTGGTCTTACTTGCAAGGGCAGCCTCGTACCTCTTATGGAACTTCTTAACTTCCTCTTCTGACAACTTATTAACCTGCTCATGGGTAAGTTCCTTGCCTATCATTTCTTTACACTTCCCAGAAGACACAAGGATGTTAAGTTGTTCCTTGAGGTTACTTTCATCTAACTGCGTGGGGACTTCATCTAAGAGCTGCTCAATGTCCATATACATTAGGAATCATAGATTCCAACCGTGTAGGGAAACCTCAAAGAGAAGATCATCTTGGAATGTTGGTGCGTCTTTAAATGCCGCATGTATTCATGCAACTGTTCCTTGCTTATCTCGCCTCCGTAGTCAGAAAGGATGGTTTCCAGATCAGACTTGCTCGGAGTATAAAATACGACCAGGGAGCCTATGTTTTCCCTGAAGGGCTTAGAGACACTGGTAAGCTGCTGGGAAAGCAACCAAACGCTAATATTGTCGTGTCTGCCGCTGAAAGCGAGTTTAACGAGCTCGGAGGTGCGTCTTTTTACGTCGTCCCCGCAGGCGATGTCATCCAGTATGAGCAAGGTTTGCGTATCTTTAGGGAATTGTTTGTGCCAGAACTTAAGATGGCTGGATAACTCGTTAGGGTCTAAGATATCTACGAAGAAGTCGTCGTCTTTCACTCCTATGCCCGTCCAGGTGCGGTTATTCACGTAGGTGGGGCAAAGCAGCACGATGTAGTCGAAACGGTATCTAAAGGGTCCTAATAGCTGCTCAACCACGAACTGGGTCTTTCCGCAGCCGGTGGGTCCTACTATCAGAGCGTTACAAGGCATGTGATCTGGGTTCATTTATATCCCTTCTTTCGAAGGGAACTTGTTCCCTGATATATGGAGCAAGTGGAAGCAGTGCAAAGAATTGTCGCCGACGCAAAAGATAAAAGAGACACCATAGAAATGCAAAGGGAGGAGATAGACCGGTTAAAAGAGCGCGTGCAGGAGTTGTACGATGAAATGTGCGGTCTGAAGCGTGCAGAACGGTTTGGCGCGCTGATAACGATGGCAACGTGGGCTAAGGAGTCCGTTAAGGACTTCATGCGATATCCCCTGTAGAATGTTGACAATAAGGTTAAATCTTTGTTAAGGATGCCTGGAAACTATTTAAAAAGTGTCTTAGAATGTTAACAATAAGGTCAAATCTTTGTTAAGTCGCCCATAAGCTATTCCAAAAAATGCCTCAGAATGTTGACAATAAGGTTAAATCTTTGTTAAGGATGCCTGGAAACTATTTAAAAAGTGTCTCAGAATGTTGACAATAAGGTTAAATCTTTGTTAAGGATGTTAAATGGAGGCTAAGATACTGTTAAGTATATATGGACTGCTTGTTGTGTAAGAAGGTGTTCAGCACCAAACAAAGACTGCAATACCATGTTCGTCGTGGCGTTTGCACAAAGAAGCCAATTAGTAAGGTTTGTAAGGATTGTGGTAAGGAATTCAGCACCGTTCAAAAGATGCAACAACATCAGGATAAACGCATTTGTGGGCTTTGTAAGGACTGTAATAAGAAATTCCACAACCCCTTCGAAATGCAGCAGCATCTGAAAAGGGGCGTCTGTAATCGAACCAGACAGTGTAGTTTCTGTAATAAGATACTTAGTAGTCGTCAACGTTTACAGACGCACCGGAGAACGCATGAAGTGAATTATAGGTTTCTCTCCCGCGCTTACGACTTGGAAGGCGTGGATTGCTACCAATGTGCGGATTTGATGTGTCGCTGCCCGCATAAAGAGGATTACTTAAGGAATCGCATAGATTACCATAAGAAGATAGTCCGTACTTTCCCCTCTTTTGAACGCGCCGAAGGCGTTCCGTGGACTAAAAGGGAGTATTGGAGGCAGGAGTGCGATCGTTGTGGTTGTGTTAGAGAAGAGGAACATATCTTCAACTGTCTTAACAAAGATCTAACCTAAACGTCAACATTCTGAGACACTCTTTGAAATAGTTTCCAGGCATCCTTAACAAAGATTTAACCTTATTGTCAACATTCTAAGACACTTTTTAAATAGTTTCCGGGCATCCTTAACAAAGATTAACCTTATTGTCAACATTCTGAGACACTCTTTGAAATATATGATACGCAATAGCATTTCTTGGGGCCTTTAATAGCAAAGTACGACTTGCGCAAAGAGTCTCAAATCCCATTCTTATTTTTCTTGTTGTTTGTTAGGGATCAACAATACAACAATAAAAATAAGGACCCCTTTTAAAGGTATATGCTAGCCTACGCAGCCGCATTTCTTGGAGGATTCTTAATCGCCCTTTCAATATATGGACTGTATTACGTGCGAACTACCAAGCGACTGCATAATCCCTGAAACCCCCGCAATTCGTGAGGAGAAAAATACACCTGCCTTCATTGTGGCAAGGTATTCCCCGAAGGATCCTTTGTGGGGCATTGGTGCTCCGTGGATCCTAAAGCGCAGCGGACTTTAGCAGACGCGCTTAACTACAAAGAGGAGATGGAGTGACCCTCCTTTCAATGTCGAACTCCCACCTCCCATTCTTCTTACCATGCGAGCGCAGATGGGTGAATTCCTCGCCCTGTATGACGTACCTGACCCTATCAGGCGCCCACAGGGAATACTCTATGCCGTCACTGTCTTTGAGGACCAGCCGCAAGCGGTTGATATCCTCGAAGACGACATAATTTTTTATTTCATACGCAATACCTTCTATTAGATCTCGCCAATGTATTTGCCGCAGGCTCATTATACCTATGGAATATCCTTAAGTGCGTTGCCAAGGTCTCCGAGGTCTTGAAGGCCTTACAGCACCACCTACAAGGAATTCGCAGGCGCTCTACATACTCCGTGATCTCCCTGCAAATGACATCGTAGTCGCTACTAATCATTACCTTATAACCGTTTTCTTCATACCTCTGTAAGAGGCGGCGTTGATCCTCGGATAATACCCCGTTGCCTTTTGGAGTCTTCAGCTCGATGCAGAAGCCACGGTAATGGGTGTGCGCATTCAGGATAAGCAGGTCGGGTTGCCCCCGTTGATATCCTTTCTGCCAGCACTTTATGCGTTTACTGTCGCCGTCCTGCAGTTCGCCTAGACCAGGGGTCACGAGCATTTGGGGGTAAAACCTGCGGATGTAGTCCACCACTTTCTTATGCAGGTCGAATTCATTTTCAATCTTAAATACCAACTTGTTTGGACCGTCAAACCGCCTTTCTATTTCATACTTACCCGTCTTTCTTAAAGTCGGAAGAACTTCCTCAAAGACCCAATCCCGAAACTCCACGGCTTTTGGCAGCCTGGAGCTAAATATTAGCTGATACAAACCAGGTTCGGAAATGAACACGGAATGTGGCTGTGCGTTAGCAAGGGAGCGGTGATTTGGAGCCCCCCTTAGCTCATCCAACCTTTTCTTGTATTTATCAGAGACGTGATCCTTAATTGCATCTCTGGGGCGCTCATAGCCAAACGCTAAAGCCACTTCGTTTGCTTTGAAGTACAGTTTGTCGCCTTGCACTATGCATTGCAGTTTGGTGTCGTTGCTTTGAAATACGCGAAGCATATTATACGTAAGGGATATTTTTCATCCTTTCTCGGATGAGGGAGCGCAGCGAGTGGATCAATAGGCAACGCTCTTTAGCTGATTCATTTCCACGCTTAACTGCGCGTCAGACACCACGAAGACGTAGCAGTTTATCTTATCACCGTCGCCCGCGGAGGCATTCTTGGTGCGCTTGATCTCCAATGTTATACCATCCTGCGTATTTACTAGACGTAAACCCTGACCATGTAGGTCTTCGTCGTTCGTTGTGCGCATGTCGATCCACAGCGCGTACTTATCATTAAAGAATTCCTCGGGACTTACCTGGTCGCCAAACTTACGCTTTGCCTCCCTGTACACGTCTTCAGGTTTTATTCCCTGGGAGTAAACCTTGTTTGGAACGCCGTTAACGCTTACCCCCACGTTAGTAATGTTGGGGTTGTGAAAGGCCTCGGAGTCGCGCTTACCGGCCTCGTAGGGCTTAGCAAACACCAGCATTAACCCCGTGAGACTTCTTCGGGGGAGGTTAATACTTTGGTTGATAACCTCATCCGTCTTATCCAAGAAGCTAAACGTCTTGTACATTACTACGTGGTCGTAAAGGAATGCCTTTCCGGCACTATATTCCATACCGGCGCTACGGGCCAGCTCTTCGCTGTACACGGTCTCATACTGCAGCTCTAAGTTGGTAATAGAATAGGGATCGACAGCCCCGCTAATTGCGGTGTCCATGCCTCCTATGACATTCGTAGTGTCCGCCAAGGTTACTTCAAACTGTAACTCGGATAATTGTCTGGGGTAATACACACCATGGTTCGTAATCACTTCAAAGTCCAAAGGGATAACGTACTTGCTACCATAGGCGGTCTTTACCCTTGTTGCGTCTGCTACTGCGGTTGCTCCACTGGAGTCCGTAGGCGCGGGGTTAGTATCGCTGCGAAGCTTACGAAGAATAACGCTTCCAATTCCCTGCTCTATCTTTTGTGCACGGTCAAAGGCTGTTAGCCACAGATCCTTATACGTGGTGTACAGGTCGTACCTATTCAAATCCAAGAGGGATTCCCCTGCGAACTTGATTCTCATCTTAGAAACGAGGTTCCTACCCACATTATTGACGGCATAGCGCTTGTCCTTGGTGCTTGGTTGTATTGCTAGGTCAAACCTTAAAGCCAAGGTGCCGGGTACCAATACTAGGTTATCCGTTAGGCGGGGCACGCCTACGTACAGCGTCTCCCCCGGCTTTGCGCTAGAAGGTGTGAATGTGACCCGGTGAAAGGTGCGTTCTGCTTTCAGCCCGCCAACCTGCTTAGGTAATACGTTGGGATTTAACTTTGAGCTTATCATATATAATGGAAGTAGAAGGAACGGATTTCGATCCCCTTACTGAAGAAGGTCAAGTTGACATTAACGATGAAGAATATGAGTCTTTACTTCCTAATGACAACGTAGACGGACGAAGTCTCTTTGAGAAATTAAGTAGTAAGTATGGCAGCAGGGCCCGCGAGGCCTGGCGTTCCTTAAAGGACAAGTGGCAATCGAGGAACCCAGGGAGATCTATTCCGGAGTACTTGGAATTGCAAAACTTAGATTCCACGGACCTAAGAACTGAAATGCTATGGGGGCTTTTAGACGACGTAAGGGAGAAATTTCCAAATGTGGACTTGGCCCGCCTTAATTTCCAAACCGGAGATAAGGGGCAAATTCAAATCCAGTACCAAGGAAGGGATAAGTGGTATAATCTCTACCAAAGGAAAGACTCCGACAGGCTCACCAGTAATCTCCCAAAAGAAATCAAAGACGCATTAGGAAGACCTAATTTGGTGGAGAGACTAAGAGAAAACGATGAAAACACCAGCGAAGCCTTTGAAAAGTTCAAGACCCTAATGCAGCGGCAACAAAAAGGCGTCGAGGCGATAAGGGAAGTCGAAGAACTAAAGGAAACAATGGAGGAAAGGGAAGCAGATTACATGAGGCAAAACCGACTACTCCTCGATGCTCAAAAAAGAGAACTTAACGATAAAAACCAAAGAATAATAGAAATGAGAGAACAAACAGACAAAGCCCTACGCGATAGGGACCAAGCCCAAAAGGCCTTCGAACTTGCCCTGCAAGACCTAGACATAAGCAAGGAAGAAGCCAAGGACTTACGTACCACCATAGCTGGCTCTTTAGAGGAACGGCGGCAGTTGGTTGCCGAAATTAACACTAAGGAAGAACAAATCCGGCAAAGAGATCAGGCTATTGAAGACCTGGAGGGGCAAATAGAGCGGCAGCAGGAAATAATCAATGACCAAACTCGTCCCGAAGAAGAAAGGGAGGCAGCCCAAAGGGAAGTAGAAACCCTTCAGGCGAGAGTTGCGGAATTACGGGCGCAAAAGGAAAACCTGGAAAAGGAGCTGGGGCTTACCACCAAGGAAAAGGTAAAAAGAGCCCTTTTGAAGTATGGCGTTCCGCTGGCGTTTGCGGTTGCTATTAGCACCGTAGTAGGAGTTATCCTATCCGCGCTTAAGGCTACGGGCGCGGGCGTAAAGAAATTAGGCAATGGGCTGACGGAATTGGGGAAAAAGATGGCAGCCGGTCTTCCTGGGCTGCTGGGTTCGGTTGTTTCCTTGGCACTTAGGGCCGGCGGCGAACTGTTGAAGTTCGTGGGTAACAACATTTGGATCTTGGTCGTCGCTATTGGAGTGGTACTCCTGAAGAAGATGAAGGGTTGATCTTGTCCTTGTGTATTACTGGTGGCTTATCGTCGTCGGGCATCCGAGGCATCCTCGACTGGGGATAAGTAAAGATAGTATTCGCGCCGCCCTGGTAATGTGGTATTAAGGGTATGGCGGTCATAGTAGAAATCGTCTTATGATTCCAAATAGCATCTACCACGGCGCCACTACTTACCGCGGTATTAAATACGACGAAGCCTTTATATGTATCACTTGTGGCGTCGCTGGGGCGAAGTTGAAGCTTTGCGTATTGACAATTAACTATCATATGAAAGGTCACCGGCGACCGGTTTCATTGCTAACCTTCGCACTTTCATACGTAAAGTGTGATGAGTGCCTGTTATTTTTCTTTCCCTATATGGAAATAGTGGGGTATTGTTTTCGTCAACAATTCTAATCCCAAGATTACAGCTATTACGTAGGGTAATGTCAAGGGTGCATATAAGCAATCCTAAACCACCAACCTTTACCCAAATTTCGGTATCAAACCACTCATCCCCTTGGTAATAAATCTCTCCTAAATAGTAATGAAAGCCTTCTTCCTTTACGTGTGGGTTCATATATTTCAGGTTTATAAACTTATTACCGTAAGAGTGCTAATGGTTGCGTGGTTATAAACCGTATCTCTCTGATTTTCTATGCTATTCACGCAAACGCTCCCGGTGTCATCTACTCTTATCTGCAGCTTTACCTTTCCATGGCAATCGGCGACCATGTGAAAAGTCCAAACGGATTGATTCTCGGTGCTCAGGGGGTTGGGCTCTACGGAAAAATGCGCAGGCTCCCTGTTGTTCGTCTTCGTGCGCATAGGCTGCAGTACGCCATTCTCATCTTGAAATCTGAAGCCGACGTTGGCATGGCTGCTCGTACCAATGCAAATACTACAAAGGATCAATTTCTTTCCTGAGTAATTCAAATTCACGGACATGCCCGTGACATCAACCCAAGATGCCTGGTTGTATTTTTTCTCGCCTGCGTAAGTCGTATAGACACAATCTACTCCAGCTACGTAGGGGTTGTTCATCGCCATATATAATAACTCAGACCAACGCCTGCGGCGGCTAAGCCGGCTTTTAGTAAGTTATGGTCATATTCCTCATGTATCGCAGGCATAACCTTCTTTGATGGTTTCTTAACTACGGGTAGCTTCGTTTCGTGTGACTTTTTTGGCTTCTCTACGAAGTGAGGAATGCCCTTGGTAGTATCAGAGTTCACGTCGTTCACCCCAAACTTCATATCCTTAGTAGCTCGTTGAAGTTTGTTGTTGTATCCTACTACAGAACCAGTATTTATAGATAAATTACTAGGCATTAACCAACAACCCGGGGCTACTGCATAGTCCAACCTCGCCTTAGAATTTTGTATAGCTAGTTGGTAACGCTGTACGCCCTTGCTAATGTCGCCCTCCAAGATCGAACTTTCGAATAAGACCAAGGCTTCGGCTCGCGTCTCTTCTGCGGCGCCGGTATTTCCAATTATATTTGATCGGGTATTTACCTGAGCTCCAAGGATAGAATACACGTAAGCTTCTATGCTGCGGTTCAAACGGGCAAGGCCGGCTCTAGTTAGTCCTTTACCTTCTGGGGGTATGAAATTAAGATATTGCTACGTTTGCTCGTCGTTGGTAATCTTAATAATCAGTGGATTGGCCCCTGCATACTTACCACCCTCGTCTTTGAACAGAGGTCCGTCTCTGACTTCCTTAGTGGTCTTGGCATTTGGTTCAAAGAAGGTGCCACTGTCGTGAGTTTCTTTGTGATACCCAGTATTCCATCGTAGATTCAATGCATGAACTTCCTTATCACTTAGCTCGTGTCCACCAATCCCCCAATAAGCCCAAATATGCCCCAAGCCATTGTTAGCGCCGGCAGTGCATCGGAAATCCTTCCCTACAACGCCAAACTCCTTACAGAGTCTGTCATAAGCCGGCACGCTGTATTTATTATCTCTTGGATAAAACGTGGCATCTCCCGGCAGCGCAATAACACCCATTTCATGCAGTATTCTTCTAACCGTGAAGTGAAAATGAAACATAAATATTGAATTCTTCATCAAGTTCGCGCTTACCCCACAGCCACTGGTGGCGCACCAAACTGCAAAGTTTAGTTGCTGCGGCCAATAACGCATGTTAGGACCGCTTAACCATTCATGAGATTCCTTGGCGGTGGTATGAATAATGGGCACGTTTTTGAAGATATCTCGCACCTTTAACGGAAAGGAATGCTTGTTAGAGATCCGCATGTTCAGCGTTAGGTCCAAGCTTGGGTGTTTATCAAATGAAACTGCGTGTATCGGATAAGTACTGGTACCCAGCAATAATTCCTTTGACCAACCGGGTTCAACATGCGTTGGCGCTGGCGTTGGCTTATGCATTGGCGAATGCTTCAGTTGATCGTCTATTTGATTAACCAGCGTAGGCTTCAAATCCTCGTTGCTATACATCCTGGAGCCGTTGAAGTAAATCCCATCAGGCCTCCTTTCGAACTTACTAGCATCCGCGTGCGGAAACATCTTCCTGAAGGCCCTCCAGTTCCAGTAATCCCGGTTGTCGTGATGTGGCTGCTCCTCAATATCATTCCCAAAAGCGTCGTACATTAGTATATATAATGGATGTTATACCATCAGCACCTCAGTTGTACCCAGATGTTCCCTATACTACACCTAACGAACTAAACGCGGAGAATTTCAGGCTCAACAAAGCAAATTTAATCCTGGCTTACTTGGAAGGGCAGACAAAACACTACGAAAAAGTTAGAAAAAAGTACGTCAGAGCCCGGACTACGCTACATAAGATTGCGATAACTTCAGGGTCCATATCTGTTGTGTTAACGGGCTCCGGCGTTGCTACTTCGCTTACTGGACCGGGAATAATTGTTGGAGTTCCTTGGCCGGCGTTGGGGCAGCCTGTGGTATTATTTCTGCTGTTGCTACGGGTATTATGAAACAGTTGTCAAGCAAAATATCCAAGCATGATACGACAATAGCTCTGTCAAGGGCTAAAGTAAATACTATTACCGATCTTGTCTCAAAGGCTTTGCGTGACAGAAAAATAGACGACGTAGAATTCTCGCTTATTCTGGCCGAAGAGGAAAAGTACGAGAAATTAAAGACGGACATAAGGAACAAAAAAACAGTCGTAAAAGATCTTTCCGAGGAATCTCGCAAAAAGATCTACCAGGAGGCAAAAGAAGAGCTTCAAAGAAAGCTTGCTCAGTAAATATCGTGACGGGATTCTATTTACATATCGAACGTCAGTCTAGAAATTATGCAGATTAAATATAATATTTTTCACATACATAAGCGTCCAGATGTGTCTGGCGTTCGCTTGTGATCGTGGGACTTTGGAGCTGGGGAGGCCTAAAGTCCCGAGTTCAAGCCTCGCTGTAGACGCATTTGGACCGGTTGCTGTGAGTGAAAAAAAAGCCTCCCCCACTCACAGCAACCGTGGGGGGAGGGGGTGGAAAAGATAGAAAGTGCGATTCAACCCCGCGATGGGGGGTTTCGCGAGGAAAAGTTGGAAAAGTCAGGGGGTGTCTCGGGACGCTGTCCGGAGTTCACCCTCTGGTGGGTCGTAAGAAAGATATATGTGTATGTACTAGAGGGCCTCTGGCGCGGGATGAAATAAGCCCGTAAGCCCAAAATGCAAAAAACCCCACTGGGGATAGCTTGGTGTTCTGCGCGATGCATTCCCCAGTGGGGTTTCTGGCAAAATAAACGCCAGTTTTGCATTTTTATTTTCTCGGAATCCATCCTAACAGGGGGTGGTTGGGGTCTATTTTGTAAAATATTTCGTAAATTACGTCAGGATAATAAGGAATATCCTTATCCAGCCGACAAAACATCCACTCGGCTCTTGTCATATGAGAAACCTCAGGAATAGACTTACCGGTAATTTCAGACAAAAGGTAGGGGATACTTTTTAATATTTCCCTAGCTTTAATTTTTTCAGCGTTTTTCGTAGACTTTGGGGGTTGGCTCTTCTAAATGGTCTATGATTTTCTTCTTTACTTCGTTGTCTAAATATATCGGTCGATAACCTTGGATATGACTCATCCAGTCCCTGAAGTATTTTATTCTCTTATATGGCGTTTTCTTACGACCTCCATTGGCGTAATACTGCTCTCTGGTAGCATTTGGTACGGCATTACGAATATTCTTACCACACTCGTAACACTGTGCTGAAGTGTCGTCTTCTATTTGCATTTTCTTACCACAACACCACAAACCCTTCGGCTTAGGTATGTTAACTTTGGATCTTAGGCAAATTATACAGAAGTCATTGGTGAACTTTTACATTCATGCATATATAAGACAAATATTCCCAACATAGCAGCAACAAATAACGGGACGCGGGTATTTCCCGCTGCCGGCGCCTTCCTTAAACCGCCTGTAAAACCGTAAATCTTTGACATTGACCGCGAGTCCCCCTTACTGCTGCTAGTTTGGACTTATCTGAATCCAGCAATTCGGTGAAGGTCAGTGATTTTATTTGTTGACGGGTAGCATGGGTGGCGTACGCGGTAGCATGGGTGGCGTACGCTCCTAACGCTTAGTCTTCTTTCACCGCTGTGGTTCTCCGGATTCTCCAGTTTCCTCCCTCTCTAAAAATCAACATGTGAGTCAAGCGTTGTGTGCATAGAACATGTAATGGTAGTGTGTGTGAGCGAAAAGTGTCCCCAATTAGTGCGGAAGCGCTAGAACGACTAGACACTTAAATAAAGAATAGATATATTTCATTTATTTATTTTTAATAGGCTCATCCGTTCTTGAAGTTTTTTCCATATTCATGACCATTTCATCTGACTTGAATTTAGATGGCATTTGTGGAAGGGACAGTTAGCAATACCTTTTCTCTGTATTGAAGTGTGTCTTCAGCCATAATTATGTCCGGCTTGCTCCAAACAGTCAAAATATCGGAAGAGTAAAAAAATTCCATATTTAGCGAGTCGTAATTTTTCCGATAGCTTCTCATTAATTCCTGGAGAGCATTGAGTCAGGGAAAAGCGAGTCAACAGTGGAGTGATGTCATTAGTATATAGTATATAATATGCATAAAGGGAGGTTGACAAGATGGCGTGTAGCTGTTGAGTTTAGAATAAACAAGTTTCAATCCACTTTCATCCTGTGTCAATATACTACAAGGAGTATCCCTTACTTGAACCACATTTAGGAGTATCCCTTTCTTGAAGCAGGAGTATTCTATAACCTGATGTTAAAGTATCCCTCAGCTGACCAAGGAGTTAGATCACTCAACCTGATTTAAAAGTATCCCTTACTGAACAAGTATATAGAGAGGGGGCACGTACAAAAGTTTGTTTTCAGCACCAAAATTGCTTCCCCCCCTCCCCTTCCCGATTATTTTAACCTCATTTTAAGCATCCCTAAACCTGATTTACAAGTATCCCTTACCTGAACTAGCTACGCCAAAAGAATAAAAAAATTAAAAGCAGTCAGAAACACGGGAAATGGGTGCCAATCTATTGCTAATCTAATCTATTCTATATCTATTCAATTATCTTCAACAACAAAAAAAAACAAAAAAAAAAACAAAAAATTCAAAAACAGAGTTGTTTAGACTACGTGCCAGTGCGTGGCAGGCAGTGCAAGGGATTAGCTGTAGATATGGTCTGGGGGCCGGCTAGTCTCTCCCCTAATGTTTCGGCTAGAACACTAACCTGCGCAATCCGTACACCCAGGGCAGAGGGACTTAATCGCCGTCATGTCCGAAGTCCATACGATGACCAAGCGGATGTCTAGGGGTAGACATGAAGGCACTAGTTTTTTTCTTCTGTAATTTGGAATTAATTACCTAATTAAAGTTGGTGGACGTAAGTTCGATTCCCACCATTTTCAGAGTTTTTTTTTTCTTTCTCCTTTTCTTTTAGCCTTTATTCCTTTGTTCCTTTTTTGTTTTTAATATTTTTTAATAAACAATTTAATCAATTCAAGCATTCCATAGCATTCCATAGCATTTTTTTTTAGGAAAAGGTGTCTACATTTTTTGCTTACATTCAGCTTTAACAGTGAGGTTAAAGCAATCTTCATCTGAAAAACAACTTGCTTTGCTTTCTCATTTTAAAACTTCCTGTGAGCAGTGACTTACAAGAGATTTAACTGAACTTGCATTCTCCCCCCGGGGGGGGGGGGGGGGGAGGGGTTAATCTTGCCCGTTTAGGGTAGGGATGTGCCGCTGAGCCCTCTGAACCCTGCACCTGTTCCAGAGTAAAGTAAAATCACTGAAATTCTACCGCTGTTGCCGTGATTGCCCGAAAATTAAGAACCCTGTCCAGAGTGACTCGCCGAAAAACCTACCCGGTTGCGCGCCCACGTCCCAGTATAGCCAAAATTAGGGGCTAGTATTATATCACTATGGCCAGTTTTATTTTCGTATATATCATGTTTACAGGATGACCAGCGGACTCAGTTAGGGGTTAAGTTTCATCATTTTTTTTCAATACTTTCTTCAGGTTATGCATATTCATAGAACTCCTTGACTCTATTAAAGTTCTGGCTTAAAATCATTTGCATCGTTCTATAAGGAAAGTCACTTCCTGTTTGTATTGTAATTGTATTATTATTATTATTATTATTATAATCATTATTATTATATTAGTATTAGTATTCTTCCTTTTGCTTTGAATCAAACTTAAGAATAATGCTAGATCGTCCCCAAAGCAAGAAACAAATATAAAAAGGTAATAGTGATTTAAATAGGATTATAGCTGTAAAGTTGTTCATCTTTCACTCCGTTCCTCGGAGTATTTTCTAATGATTGTGCAACCTTATTGCCCTGTTCGCAAATGGAGGTTTCGTACAAAACCAACGGAATTGTACTACGGACAATTATGAACATTATGAGACACGCTTTGACGACACGCAACCTAATATATAGTTTTGCGGATAGACCACAAAAGTCTGGGCTCACCCTGCCTGCGGACAGTTATTAACTTTGGCGTTACAAAAATTAACTTGTGAATAAAAAAAAAGGTATGAATTATGGTTTTTTAGTATCTTTAATGTACTTAAGATGTACCAGATTGCAGGTAGCTAATCGTAACTTGCAGCTATATAGTAGCGACAAGTTTACGAGGAAATTGTGGAAAAATATAAAAGGTTACTAATCTATTCAGTATTATTAATATGTATTAGTATCTCATCATTATTATTATTATAATCTTCTCTACTATTATCAAGGGTGCAAATGTAGTATTTATTAATATCTTATTATCATTCTAGATTATTATTATTAATTTAGTGATCATTATATCAGTGTATTATTTATATGTTTAGGGATTATTATCAGTCCTTATATTATTATGTAATATTCTTATTGTATTAGATTCAGTCTTATTTTATAGTATGTCTTATTATATATATATTATATATTATTAGTTATATCCTTTATTTCACAGCAAATAAGAATGGACGCAACACTTGTGGGGGGTATCATTACATTCAGCCGAGATAGTCTACACGGGCTCCGAGAGACTGAAGTACTCTGCTTACGATGTTGCCGGCCTAAAAGTAAGAGTTCTGAGGTCGACAAGGTATACCTATCAAGTTCTAGTGTCTGAACATGGTCATTAATTGTTTGATTATTGTTCTGAGCGATCCATGACTATCGGAAACTACAGGGTTTCATCTCCACAATCTTTCTATTTCTTTCTAGGTCTGGTACTGGGCAATCTTTTACATTTCCTTGTGCAGTCAATTATATGTCCATAGGCCCTAGTGTCAAATCAGTTGCGCCTTCGTCTTGACTCTACAGTCTACGACGTATGATGTCGGGATGCTTCTTGGACTGTCAAAAGATATTGAGTCATAGTGTAACATTTGTGAGCACGCCCCTAGGGATGTCTGACCTTTTCGTTTTCCCAGTACGGTGTCTTGGTCGTGGATCCCACCAGGAAATTATATGCAGTGCATGTATTGGTGTTTTTCCATAACTGAGTGCCGCGTAATGTATTTTTGTGCGAGCACACATTTGTCATGTCTGTCACTTTGTACTCTCTCCATGCCCGTAATTTGCATCAGCTACAGGTGGTCCCCAGTTTCGTATGTATCATAGGATGAGCCGCGAGCACAGACGATGAGATCACTACTGAATGTATTGCTTCTCAAGTAGTTGGTAGGTAGTGCTTGGTCCTGGTGCCAGAAGACAGTGAAGCGTGCAAGTCCTCCGATGTATCTATTTTAATGTAGTCTTCTTTAGCCGCGCACAAGTGACTGGTCCTGCTCAATCTGTCATCAACACGTCTGGATGTAGTGTTCCGGTAAAGGGCTTGCCTGTGAGGCTCTAAGTAGTTCGTTCGGGCTGGCAGCGCTGCCTGTTGGTATTTTGTCTTTCTTCTTGCGTTCTTGGTTGTCCCGCTTCTTCTTCTCTTTCTCTTCTTCTTTCTTCTATATATTTAGTTATTATTATAATATTATTAACTTTTGATGTCTCCCGGGGGTTGTTCGTGACCGTCAGAGTTCGTTTAGGTAGTAGGGCTGCGTAATAAATGTATGGCGGGGGGGGGGGGGGGGGTGGCGGGGGGGGTGGGGAGAGCAGGTGAAAAATTTGGAAATGTAAGAACTTGAATTCAGTAGACACCCCCACTAGAAACGGGTATGCCAAAAAATTCGATACCCCTCTAAGACAAGGCTTGTAGCTTCTTCCAACAAATGGTCCATCCCCATTGTTCTGATAAAAATTTGTCCAACCATCTCCTTTTTCCCTACCAATTTTCCGATCCCCTCAATTTCACTGCCCTCCCCCCCCCCCCCCCCCCCGCATCATACGAACGCAGCCTTAGAGGCATTCATTCGGTCGTACAAATTCATACCTTTTTTCTCGACATGAACTAGGAGTTTTTTTTCGCGATACTTTTTATTTTCAAAAAATAGTCACTATATAACAGAAAGAAAAGCATGAGAAGTAACAGAACCTTTTGGGAGAGAAGAGACGGCTTGGAAAAAAAATCCACTAAACGGCCTCCAAATCGCGCTGAAACTTTTGTAAACTGGAGCAAGTTGATTTAGCACGAATTCGAAGAGTCAGGGACTTGGATTGTCTCATAGGAAATTCTCGAGGATTCTTAAGTTCTTAGAAGGAGGCTTAGTCGATGTCTAAGATATGACAAGAGCGTATGCTAAAAAACTTGGACTAGCTGGAATTCCAAAAGCGTGTACCCCAGCATGGCTTTCACGCACATAATAACACTGACACTAAATATCAGCTGTCTTTAGGAAACCTTTAACAACTATTTCAAGCGCATTTAGATCTTAGAGCGCCTCAGGTAGAGGCCAGTAGTTACCGCGCCCCAGGGTCGTAGTCCTCGTTGTTTGCAGATGAAGTGCCAAAGCCGACATCTGGTGAAAAACAATGAAGTAGGTCGAGTCGGCCATTTTACCTCTGGGACTTGTACAGAATCTTGCGAAGATAATAGCGAAGGAAATTTAAAGAACGCGGACTTTTAAGAAATGGGCAGATAGATTATGTTGGTTAACTACCATGGTTGATTCAGTGAGTCAAAGCAGTAGTTTCCTGTAACATACAAGTACTGAGACGAGCATGATCTGGTTGTTAATTAACAACTGAAGCGTACACCCCGGGTTACTTTGAGGTTTCTTTTTCCAATATTACATTTATTTTAGTCTTTTCCTGTCCGATCCGTGCCGACGGAACAGTTTACGTAAATTCAATAGAAAAAATAAAATAAATAATGAATGAAAAGATCCAGTTGTAAATAGAACGAAGCTTAAAGGCCTTGACCCTAACTCCATGTTTTTCAGCATTGATTCTGCATGAAGTTATAAAGGTTAAATGTAATGCATGTTTTGATTAAAATGTGCCAAATAAACCCA